>JAQMCX010000001.1:28780766-28791174 GCA_029814765.1 Acanthurus leucopareius
AACGCATTTATCTGACAAGTTGGTGTGACGGGATTCATGGTGACAGGAGCCACTCCGCTGCTGCTTGCGTGCATAAATTGGGCCTGTGGCGCTTTTTTTTTTTTTTTTTTTTGCAAAGCTGATTAAGGGCAAATACAAAAAAGATGGAGGAAAGAAAAAAAAAAAAAGGAGGTGAGAAAATTTGTTGGGGCATGTTGTGAAGTCTATAATTAAGACATGATGTTTGGGATGACCTGGGCCGCCTGGAACTGGAGGTTTGGAGCCGGATGTGTCCTCTCTGTCAGCTCTAATTGGGCGATGTTGTCACCGCTCAAGGTCATTGATTCAGAAACAGCCGGGAGCTGCTTCCTTGCAGGCTGTCAGTCAGTAAATCAGCCGTATAATTATGACCATTGTGTGAGCTGAGGAGCCGCCACCCCCGCTGCGTTAAAAACACCCTGTCACACCTTGACGAACTGCTGATTGACTCTCGGAGTTGCAGGTAGGACGCTCTGATTGATCTCTAATCATCATCATCATCATCATCATCAGCCGCCTCGCAGACAGCAGAGGGTCTTCAGACCAACACGAGGTGCAATCACAACAGAACCTGTCTTCTGTCAGTCCGTCAGTCCTGTTAGTGATGCAGAAATAATCTGCTGCTGCTGTGATGCTGTTAAGTCCTCATTATATCTGTGGGACATTTGATTAGATGTTAAAGTGAAGACATCATGACCTCTGGATTGTTTTGATTTCTTCACCTCTTTGCAGCAGAAACAAGCTGTTAGCACAAAACTCTTCATTGCAGCGAATCATCAGCATGTTTTTTAAGGCAAACTCTTATTTATGCATCATGCAAAGTTAACAATGAGGTCACAACGATGATTTAAAGTCATGTTTCTGGCCTTTTGGCTCTTTTTTGGTCTCCACCAACTTCTTCTGCTCTTCAGCTGCTGATTTTCTGTCAAACTGTCTCCTTTTTTGGATGTTTGTGAACATGGATTTATGATCTATACTGCAGCCAGACACCAGGGGGCGATCAACACTTCAGCCTTACTTATGAGGAGCTGTCTTAACGTCCATCTTTAATTATGTTTATGAAATAAACTATGAAAACTTTCAGCCACATGGCAGCAAAGTGAAGCCTCTGACCAGCAGACGTCAGTTTGACACTGAAGCTGCAGCAAAAACAGGAAGTTCTGGGATCTAAAATGATAAAACAGCAGCAGCAGACGCAGTGATTTGTTATAAATCCTCCATCTTGAGTTTGTGTTGCAGGGTTTTTGCACATAAAAAAAGGCCTGGGAAGAGTTTTCTTAAAGGAAAAGTGACTCTCTTAATTAAAATGTGGCCAAAATTGCTGGTCGGTCAGGTTGAGAGGGAGGAGGACCTCATGAGGCGTCCACGCGGGCGACAGCTACACCGATGATTCACTCAGTCATGAAATTAGATGTGACAAACACTTCCTGTTTCAAACTTTGGATCATATTTGCTCGACACGGGTTCAGTAATGATGCTCATTAATCACGCTCTTACATCCACACCGATGACTTGTGAGACTTTCGAGGATGCGGCAATTAGTGATGAGTCACTTCTGGAATTAACACCCGACCCTGATGGCTCTTTGCTGCTGCTGCTGGTACGCCACCTGATGACCAATCAAAACGCAGCTCTGAGAAAAGACATACAGCTGTGAGAAAGTATGAGAGAGACACAGACGGCTCTGACGTGATCCTTTTACCTCATCCTCCTTCGTTTCCCTTCCTCTCCTCCTCCTCAAGGCTCCATTTGAGGTGTTTTCCGGAAAGGAGATGCTCCTCGCTAACAAGGCGACAGCAGCATCATCAGCAGCATCAGCAGCTCTGGTGTTTGTAATTAAGGCTGAGCTCTGCAGAAAGAAGCCTCCTGAATGGAGATTCCCCCCTCAGTCAGTCTGCCCTCTCTGTTCTCTTCGCCCTTTTCTCTCGACATAAAACTCCTAATTTGGCCAAAACAACATCTCAAACTGCTTTTTTAGGGAACAAAAAACAGATGTAGACAGGAGAGGATTTGTGCCTTCGGGATGAACCGCTGCAACACAGCAGAGGAAGAGATGTTATATAATCAGATTTCTTTTCATATGTGGAAGAAAGTAATTACTTTGGACTGTAATCCTCAAAAAGCCCCTCAGTTAGCCCGTCACCTCCGCCTGGATTACTTTTTTGTGGAGGAAAGATCTCTCTGAACCCTCTTCGTCAGACTTATTTTGGGTTTTTTTATTCATTTTTAACAAGACAGGAAGGTTCAGAGAATAAAAACCTTTTGGACGTGCAGAGAAAAGCACAGCGGACGAGGCGACAGCCGGCTATTTTTAGCTGCGGACATTTGATATGAAGCCACAGAACGAGGTTTTCATCCGATGCAGGTGGAATGTGGAAACGGCATCATTGATCAGGCTGGAAAGTATCAATTAAAACATAGTTATGAGACTTTGAACTCAACATGAAACACAATCAGACGCCTCCTGAACTGAAAGCTGTTTGAATAAACATGAAACAGAAAGCAAAATGAATAAACTTTGAATAAATGAGACACATAATAAGTGTGAATCACATGTTTAAGATGTTTACAGACACTTCATGTGAACTCACATCATCAAAAACACGACATGGAGGAGCATTTTGATGAGATGCTGTTCGGCCCGGCAGCAGGAACTTAAAGGACGAATAAAACAGTTTATAAAACTCTTCAGTTGTGTTTCAGTTTTTTTAATCTGTGACTAAAAATAGCAAACTGATCATTTAATCATTTAATTACCGTGAGACACACAACTCCTCTAAGACTGCAGAGAAGAAGAAGAAAGCTTATGTTATTAATCCAATTAGGGGAATTTGATTTAACTTAAGTCTTATATGTTTGTAAAAAAGTAACTTTGAATTCATGTTTGAACTAAATTAATCTGAACAACATGAAACTCTGTCGTCTCTGTCTTTAAATTCCTCAAATCCTCTAATCAGAAAATGCAAAACCTTCAAGGAAAGAGAAGAAAAGAAGAGGAGGATTCAGACATGCAGGAAAGAGTTTCTCCTCAAAAATAAAGAAAAAGGACTGAAAGTAAACAAAGTGCAGCCGTGAAGAACATGAAGGAGATCAGACGTCATCCGGAGACAAAGTGACCAACTCAGAGTGAGTTTTGATGACATGGAGGCGTCTCTCCGCTCAGCGTCGCGTCTCCACAACAAATCTCTTTCCTGCTGTTTTTCTTTCCTGCTGTTTTTCTTTCCTGCTGTTTGCTGTTGAAGGAAAATTGTCACCGTCTGCAGGAGCAACAGGTGGGCTGTTACCTGCCGAGGAGACGAGCGAATCTTCACAGAGAAACACGGAAAGTCCAGAGAGGAGTGACCTTTAACCTGCTAACCTTTGATGACCTGAGCATCAAATTAAAGGTCCAGTGTGAAGGAGTTTGTGAAATCTAGTGGTGAGGTTGCAGATTGCAGCCGGCTGAATGTTTACCTGCTCATCCTTCACTTCAAAGACAGTAAAACATGCAAGAAGCTTCTCTGTTTGGTTCTTTGTTGGCGGCTGCAGAAACATGGCCGACCTGCTCATCCTGACCTCATAAACACACACAATTATTACTGCATTCATTGTCATTTTCAGGAGATTTCACTAATTAAGATATACAAATATTAATTTTAATTTCTGCCAGTAGATTCTCTCCATCTCACACACATTTAATGTGTGTTAAAGACGCAGGTTAGTGCTTCAGTTTGATGCTAATGAAGAGTTTTAATTGTATTTTTATGGCTGAGAAATCACATGGAAACTCATGTGAATGCATTAAAAAGTCCCGTTCGGTGCAGACAGGAAGGCTTTGGGATGAACATGCTCTTTCTTCATCCAGTTAATTGGAAAATCTGAAATTGCCTGTTGGGTTAAATGTGAATTTCATTATATATTTTTTCATTTTTTGATTATAAAATTGTAAATTCTTCACAGGAATGAAAGAGGGGATTGTGTTTCTCTGAATGTTAATGAGATTTGAATGAATCATTTTTCTGCAGGACATAAAGCTCCTCACACTCTGTGGCCTAAACATGGACACCGACATCCAATTATTTCTTCTAAGAATCTGAGTGTTCAGGGATTTTTCTGATCATTTTCTTCACTGATTTCAGGTTGAAATGGATCAGCTGATCAATAAACTCTCACACAGACGTCAACAGGAGGGACGAAGGTGTGAACTCTGAATCCTTGAGGGGAAAATCACCTCAGACTGTCAGAACGAAGCTTCACTGTAAGAACACGAGCTGCTGAAACCCAGCCAGTTCAAAATCTATTAATTCTTCATCTCATCTTTTTCAAAGCTGCGCTGGTCAATAGTTTTTTTATTGACACTGGAGAAAAAAACGCTGGTTTTATGTGAAAAAGTCGCTCAAAGCAAAAACACGACAGAAAATCAACCAATTATTATCTGATTCCTGCTGTTTCTCTCAACTTCTCAGATCCTTTGGCTTTTTTTTACTCAGTGTTTTGGTTTTTAAAACCAAACCTGCTGCTGACAACCAACCACCACACACACACACACACACACAGCAGTCTGAGATGAAAGTGGAGTGTTTGATAGAGAAACAGATATTTGATTCAGAGGACAAATCGCAGCTAAAGGGATCGAGTTTACAGGACGTGTGTCAGGCGAAACGGATGCTAAAGCTAATCTGCGTCTGCTAAATGTGTAAATAATAAACTGTTTGCTGTTTTAACAAATTTACCACAACAACTTTACAGTGTGATAACCTGTCAGTGTTACAGCTTGACGCCCCCTAGTGGCCAAAAAATCAGAGATCACAGCTTTAAAACAGAAACTGGAGACAGAAACTGATTTGAATCCATTTAATCGATCATCTGAATCACTTTGTCAGTGTGAGGTTTTTGTTTTTTCATGTGTTTAACAGCTGAGTCAGCTCAGTAAATATGATTTGTCCTGCTAAACTGTTGTTATTGATGCTTGGAAGGACACACGGAGGGCAGATGGAGCCGGATCACCTCATGTCCTCAACGCTGACCCAGAAACAAAGCACGTGAGAAACCCATCAGACCTGCTGACCTGCGACTGTCAGCGATATGACAGGAAAGCTAATGAACTCGTGGTTGTGAATGAAATCGCCTAGTTGTTTGTGAATAGAATCACAAATTGGCGTCTCAGTCATTAAAAAGTGGAGAGAGAGAGAGAGAGAGAGAGAGAGAGACATGAGTCATGCAGCCTGGAGGACAATCAAAGCTCCCTGCTCCTCCATCTTTTTCTCTGCTGATGGTCCCGAAACAGGCAGCGGCTCTGAAAACAGACGATCAATGCAGCGAGTGAATAAGTCAGGATTAAGAAAACAACACAGGAGCCGCCATGTGTGCAAACTGTCATCCTGGCGTCGCTGCAGCGGCCTGAGTGTTGCATAAGCAGAGGAATGATATCAGGTCGGATGCAAACGTGTTTTTGTGCAGTTAAACACAGATGAACTCTGCATCAGACGTCATTTATCCCTGATATGAAGTTCACAATAAATGGATTTTACTATTAAAGACACGCTCATATCTTTTATTTGTGGCATAATCCTGCAACAATAACACAATAATAAGTTATTCTGACTTTTGTTTTCTCAAAAAATAGGAAAAAAGTGACTCTTTATTCTAATTTTTGTTGCTAAATGACTTTAAATAAACACAAGCAGGTCGTTAAAGATCAGCATCCTTTGGCTCTTCAGTCTCTGCTCTTCAGATTAAAGGTGAAATCTGCAATTCAAAACAACTTCAAGAGCAAAAAAAAAAACTCCGTAAAATCTATAAAATGAGTAAAGTTTAAGCCGGCTGCTCTGGATTTACTTTGCAGAGAATAACAAGCAGTGTTTGGTTTTGTTGATCATTCAGAGCTGAAAGAGGCGACTGAGTCACCGGGCTTTAAACGCAGCACAAGCTCATCGAGCCATTGTGAGGGAATAATTGAAAAGTAATGTATTTGCAAGTTTGCAAGAAGATCCACTAAATGAAGCGATGTTCTCAGCCTCGCTGGGTGAATGAAGCATGTCATTGCATTTGTTTGAGTTAATCTGATTCCTCGCAGCTGTAATCCAACGCAGATTTGCAATTTAGTGCTTGTTAGGACCAAAAACATTTAATCTCATAATAATAACACAAACTGGAATCAGTCAGTTGTCTCATCAGACCTCAGAGAGATGACCTCATCAGTCCTGAACCCTCCAATCACCATCCAAGTGAGGAGTAATCCGTTACTTTGTCAGTAACGACCCCTCACGGCGCTGCTGCTGTTGTTGTTGTTGAGTTTTTGAGGCATATTTTGCCCAGCAACTTTTACGGGATGAGTCACCCACGGCAGCTGTTACGCATGACAAAAAGAAAAAATCAAAGGATAAGGTGGAGCGAGCAGATGGCAGGAGTCAGATAAAAAGGTGTTTTGCGCGGTGAGAGCGTCTATTTGAGAAGGTGGAAGGGCCACATGATGCCGCGCACAGGGACCATGCGGAGCTCCAGGCTGCTCAGCGGCGCGCTGCTCTGCGCACTGCTGCTGCTGCTCTCCGGCGTCACCGGAGCCGAAGTGTTGGACACCGAGTCCGAGGAGGAGCTGAGCCCCAGAGCCCTGCGGGACTTTTACCCGAAAGGTCCGAACCTGACCAGTGAGAAGCAGCTGGTAAGCTTTACATCTGCGCTTCTTCTGCAGTGCATGTGCGCAAAAACGACGGCGCAACTTGGACACAACCAGAGACCAAAAAAGGAACTTTATTTTATTATTTCATCAAATGTTTCTATTTCTAAATTCAGTTATGTTAAATCGAATAAAGAGTAAAATGACCGCTGAACTCTGGTCTGTGCGCACGTTAAAATGAACCAAACTCAATTCAAAAATGTATGCATTTAAGATTTTCCTGATCATATAACTTCTGTCTTCTTCAGGCTGCATTTGACAATTTATCTCACCAATTTGTGTCAGTTTAAACAATAAAATTAACACTTGGTGTATAATATTGCAAATGCATGTGTTTTATTTCTAAAATCATTTTGCAATTTCGTTCATTAACTGATTATTAGACTATATTCTATGTGTATGTTTGATGCAAATGCGCATTCATGAAGCTCTTGGTTTTATTTCACCTGCTTCAGCTCGGAGCTCTGCAAGAAGTTCTTGAGAAGCTGCAGGCGAAACGGCTTCCTCTGTGGGAGAAGAAATTCGGCCAAGTCCCCACGGTAACCTGCGCTCTCACAGCGTGTTGTGTTGTGTTGTGTTGTGTTGTGTTGATCGATGCATGTCACGGCAGCGAGAAATGAATCAAACCTCTGCATGTTTTCTTCCGTCTCAGTGTGACGTCGGGGAGCAGTGCGCCGTGAGGAAAGGCGCTCGGATCGGGAAGATGTGCGACTGTCCCCGCGGAGCTTTCTGCAACTTTTTCCTGCTGAAGTGCTTATGAGCCTCGCCGGATGTGAATGTAGCCATGTGGGGAGAAGAAAAACTGTCAAATTACTGTCATTTTTTATGATGCAGCCGAGGAGAGGGTGCGGTGACGCCCCGACCCTCAAGAAAAAAGAACTATAGTAGTTCTATAATAAGTATAAATATATATATTTTAATATTATATCACAGAACAAAACTATAAGTCTCAGATGTAACGATGATGGACAGGAAATGATAAAGACCCTTAAAGTTCCTGTAAATAATAAGAACCACTTCATGTCTGTAAAGAACCACCAGGATCATTGTTGTGTTGTGATAGGAGCTAAGAAATTACCCACAATGCACCAGAAAACCCTCACCTGAGGGGCACATACACGCTGTGAGAGTGTCGACAGCAATATATAATGGGAACATCCGAAACCTGTGTTTTGAACTTGAACTTTTTTTTTTTTTTGTTCTCAGATGAATGTTTGTGACTCATGATGAAAATAAAAACTGTGGATCATCTTGTTTTGTAAAGCAGCGGAGTCGCCGCGTCCTTCTTTCCAACAGGCCGCCGCGCCGCGCCGCGCCGCGCGCTTACATAACGCGCATGTTTTTATTGATTCATCCATTTATTTATTTTTTAAGATGATGATGATGATGTTTGGGAGCTCTGTCAGTATTTGAACAATGACGTGGATCCGGCTGTGATGTCACAGGGAGGTGTGACACCGGCAGAAAGACCTGATCCAGCTGCGGAGGAAGCGGCGGTGAACCGGGGAGCGACTGCCGCGTCTCACACACACACACACACACCGACGCTCCCATTCACCGCCAGTGAAGAGGCTTAATGACGGTGTTTTATTAAAGAATCAATGAAAGGTTCCTGATCACTGACACAAACTTCATGTCAGACTCTGATGCCTCGTTTCTGTGACTGAATGATGGAGTTCATTTAAACCTATAAGAGCTCATGAATTCTATTTATGGACTTTTAAGAAAATAAAAGATAATTTGCGTCATGTTCACAAATCCATTTGATAAGGTTTCGTGACAATTCAACGTCCTGCTCTGATACTGAAAAAAACCCTTAACATACTGCGTATTAATTCATATTTAGAGTGATTAAAAACTATAGATTCATGACACATATGTGCAGTTATTCAATAATTTAATTTAAACACATTTAAAACTCTTCCCTCTTTAATGATGTGAGCAGTCAGACACCTTACAGGCTGTTTTCACTTTCCTCTGCAGGAGAGAGGAAGCTGCTTTGTGTTCAACTAAAAATCTGAATTTAAAGCTTTAATCATGTGACATCACATCCAGTTTGAAAAGCCAATCAGCTTCAGAGGTGATGAAGCAGCTTGAAGCCTGAAGGTTTAAGGTTCAATGCTGATCAGGAAACATTAAAACCCAAATTCACATATCAGGGACCAAATAAAGGACAAAAATAAAGGGACATGTTGCTCAAACAATAATTAATTAAGATTTATTCTTATAAAAACCAAAAATAATGATTGAACAGAAGTAATGTGACATCTTGAAAATGCTGACGTGTGTCACCACCTGATGATGAGTTCAAGATCCGTAACTTTTCACACAACATAATGTGAAGTAAATGTTGAGAGGATTTCTGTTAAAACTGAAGCCATAAAAATATAAAAACATGAACCAAAGTTTGAAGAAATAAACATCAGTGATTGTTCAGGATCAGCGGTGGATAGAAACATATTTTCTCAGGTTCTGTACTTTAAGTTTAATTAAATTTTTCCATTTTCTGCCACTTTAAGTGTCAAAATATTGATCTTAAAGTGGCACAAAGCAAATAAATAAAGATTTTTATACATTAAACCACCTGGAAACATTTAAAGTGGTGAAAATTAAATCTATCTCGAGCAGAACAAACCTTTAAAATGCTGCTTTTAGATTAATATATCAAAAAAATAACAGTATTCAAGTATTTTCTGAGCTTTTTAAGTCACGATTCAAAAGCAGGACTTGTAATGGAGTATTTTAACAACATGGTATCACTACTTTGAATAAAGTAAAGAATCTGAGTACTTTTTCCTTCACTTTGAGACTCGTAATAATAACTCTGTGACCTCCTGACAAGTAAAACTACAGTTAATGGAGTTAATCAGATTGTAATCAGATTACATTACTGTTTTAAGTTCCTTCTTGTAATATTTCTCTCGACTCCTCACTGATGTTTTGGCTGCCATGTTTGTTTTTTTCATTATATTCCACTTTACTGCACTCGTGTCCGTCCGTCCGTCCTCCCTGTCAGCCGTCATCAATAATGCAGAAGAGACAAAATGTTGACTTAGTCCAGTGTGTGTGTGTGTGTGTGTGTGTGTGTGTGTGTGTGTGTGTGTGTGTGACCATTTGGGACGTCAGATTGGACCTGAAGGCAGACTTTAGTTTGTTCTGTCAATCAAACTGACCACACACTCCTTTTTTTCCCTCTTTGTTCTGTTATTTCCTGGAAAAGCATCATTAATATTTCAGTGACGGACAGACGGACGGACGGATTCTCTCAGGAGCTGAAGGACAAACTCTATTTCAGAGATTTAATCAGAGATGGAGAGTTCAGATCAGTCTCCGGGACTCATTGCAGATCTTGTCGTGGTTTCAGGTGATCATGTGTGAAATGGTGAATCCTCGTGTCTGAGCTCCGTGAAGGGGAACCGTCCAATCAGAGAAGGTTCTGCCTCGTCATCCGGAGGTCAAAGCAGGTTTGAGTCGAGGCTGCGACGCTCAAACTGAAATATCTCATGGAAAAGACATGAACAGCGGTGGGAAGGACTGATGTTCATTCATAAATTGTTGTCATTCGTGGCCCTCAGAGGATGGACATCACTGACTCACCTGGTCAGCGGGGATTGTGTGGAGCAGGTGTCACATTTCCGCTTCTTGGGTGTTCAGATCTAGGAGGGCCTGACCTGGACTGTAAACAGCACGAAGGTGATTAAAAAGGCCCAACAGCGTCTCCACTTCCTGAGGGTC
>JAQMCX010000001.1:28791855-28807217 GCA_029814765.1 Acanthurus leucopareius
ATGATGCACTGACTGTTTGGCACTTTTTAATTTCGTTGTACTTGTTACAATGACAATAAAGGACTATTCTATTCTGTTTGTCACCTGCAAAGAGAGGTGAAGAAATCCTTCACAAACCTCTTTGTGGCTGATTTGTAAAAGCTTAATGTTTTGATTTTAACTGACTGAATGCACATAAAATCATTTTTCTTATGACACATTTCTTTAAAGAACGTTCATGCTGGTTTCCTGTCTGACTGTCAGATTGTTTAAGTTCCTGAAGAGCAAAAACTTTCTCCAGACAGCCAGGATCCGACCATCGATTCCTCGGGGGAATAAAACCTCCAATTCCGACAGAAATTGCATGTGTGGATGAAAGCGTCGGCTCTCACGCTGAGACGGTTCAGACCTGCAGCAGAGCTGTTTGTCTGCGTGTGATAATCTGACAGAGAGGTAAAGAAAGACGGATGGAGACGCCGCCTCCTCTGAGGCAGGAGATGATTGAGCCGGAGATGGATGGAGACGTCGAGCGGCTGACAAATGATGGAGTCTGAAACACAGATTGCTCTGGGAGAATCAGATTGTTGGATGTAAACTGTTCGATGCATCAGCGGCGGATGTTTGATTGATCACATGGACTCTGATGCGTGATGCAGACGTGCAGAGCTGAGCCCGAAGTTATCTGCTCATGTCGTCTGACAGTAAAACAAACACAAACACGAGCTTTGTGTGATGGGATTGTTGTTATCGCCGCTCCTGTGAGAGGGAACATGAATGTTAAATAGAAAACGAGCCTTTTGAAATTGAGAATATTTATAGAATAATGAGAAATGTCAGACAATGAACGGGGGAGATCTGGTTTCCTCCTGTTTATTGGAAAACAATCAGCCTTAATGCACAAAACTGTATCAGCCAATAACACAGAAACCATAAATAACCATCAGCTCAACACATATTAAAAAGATGTTTATACAAGACGAAATATTACAGAAAAATTTACTCCTGAAAAACACATTTTTCCAATAAAACATCATAAATCACGGCGAAGGCAAAGCTGAATGTGACTGTTTGACATCAGAAGCTTCGTTTGAGTCGAATAACATCATCACTCCTGTTTACACGAGTTCATTTTATTATTACATCAAATCGTGCAAATGATCATGTGCATCTTTTTAAATCAAGTTATGCTGAGTTGAATAAAGATTAAACTTCAGTCTGTGAGCATGTTAGAACCAACCAAACTCAATTCAAAAATACATGCATTTAAGAGTTTACTTGTCATAGAACTTCTGTCCTCTGCAGACACTGACAGGCCACATTGTGTCAATTTAAACAATACACTTAACACTTTGCATGTAATGTTGCACATGCATAAAACACAACACAAAGCCGATGCAAAGCTGCATGGAGCTGCATGAAGCAGATGAAGCAGATGAAGCTGCATGAAGCTGCATGAAGCTGCATGAAGCTGCATGAAGCGGCATGAAGCTGCATGAAGCTGCATGAAGCTGCATGAAGCAGCGTGTTGCACGGAGAGCAAACAGATCACTCTGCGTCCACTGTTATGAATCTGTTGACTGATCCTGCAGGTCGTCGATTCTCCACCTGATGTGCGACAGTTTGACAAATCCCGTCTGATATCGAGCAAACACAGACGAGCAAAAACACAGATGAACACCTCAAAGCTGACAGTTTGTTTGCACAGCACGCGGATGTTTGAGGCTGGTTTATTCCCTCACTGAGGCTCGTTACAGTATTTTTTATGCTTTTTGTAAGTTCTCACCGCTTCGTTGTGGTGATCAGCAGGAGCTGGCGTGGACGGAAAAGCTGCTTTGGGCCACAGAATGAACTGATGACGCTGCAGACGTGAAGACAGAGTCAGACGGATGAACGAATGAGTTTACAGGTGTGATGAAGTGGTGAAGTTACCTGCTTTACACGACATTAGATATTTACTTAAAGGTTAAAAACAGGCAAAGTCTCTCTCTCTCTCTCTCACACAAACACACACACATAAACACACATAAACACACACTCTTACAGGCAGCCCATTCTTAAAATTCATCTCCAGTGAACACTGCTGCCCTCCAGTGGTGACACCTGAGACAAAACAAACATTCATTTATAAAAAGATTCATTTAAAAAAAGGCCTGATCCAGTGATGAATGTTACTCTGAAATGTGCCGCTCTGAACTACGAGTACTTTTACTTTTAAGTAATAAAATCTGATGCAAATACCTGTTTTACTTTTCCACAGGTGACATAATAAAAGCAGGACTTTGACTTGTAACAGAGTATTTTCCCTCTGCAGAGACTCAGCGGTGAAATTCGGGCCGTCAGCCTTCAGTTCAGCTCTTTTTAACTTTCCCCTGATTTCCTGTTTGTACAGTTTGTACTTGAAAATAACCAAAAGCTCCACTTGAATACACAAATGTGACATTTCAACGTGCTGTCGCGGCTTATTTTAAGCATCAGCCACATCAGAGATCAGATCAGTTCCCCGAGTTCAGACTGTCTAATGAAGGGAGAAATATCACGGTGCGTTCATGTGAATACGGTGCGGTCAGCTGTGTTAATGAGGCCCGCGGCGTCCCGCTGATGTAAACAATATCTCAGTTTCAGCTGAGGCGGGGGGGGGGGGTCAGCAAAACAGTCAGTCAAAACGCTGAGAGTCTCCAATCATTTGATCCGAACTGCTCGAGTCTATTTCAGCACCTCTAATGAGGAAGTGGGCCGTCCGGTTCAGGTGCGTCTGAACTCGCCAATTATCACTAATGAGAAGCAGAATGTGACACGAGTCAAAGCGGTTAACGTTCGAAAGCACCTCTGAGGTGAGAGTCACATTTCTTTGTTTGAAAAATGAGATCATTAAGATGGTAACAGGAAGTTTTTCTGTCTGTTTTTCAAAAAGCTGCAACACAAAATAAAAAAAAAATCCCGGCGCTGTTGAGAAAAACTGCTGAATGCTGTTTTTTTTTTTCTGCAGAAAGAAGCGACAGGAAGTCTCCTCTGTTAGATTGTGTTTATTTATAAAATATATATAGAAAGAGGACAACAGGTGTAAACACACACAGGAACGTGGAACAGCGTGGAAACTCCCACTTGAATGCTTTAACCCTGATCACCTTCAACCCAGAGCGGAAACAAAAACCAAACATCACAGCAGCACTTTGCCCTCAAACACGTCAGGACCACACACACTGAACCGACTGCTCACACTGTGGCATCAGTGGTCATTTAATCTGTGAGATTAAAGGATGAAAGAAAAGGAAAAGCAGCAGCCTTCAGTGCTTCAGCTGCAGCGTGTCAGGAACCATAATCAACCAAGAATCTGCATCGTTCACTGCAACTTCTCCTTAAAAATACTGCAGGCGGACGTCAAAACTCAAACCTCTGGCCGGTTCTTTGGAGAATAACGGATTTTTCTGAATGAATGTTTGACAGATTACAGCTGAACTCGGCCGGCTTCAATGAAGAACTGGAAAACGCTTCAAGCTGCTTATGTGAACTGAGGAAATTTTGTAAGAAAAATGAGAATTACACATGAATTTTATTAAATAACTTGAGTGACGTTCGGTCCTGTTGTTAAACTGAAGTCTGAGTCATTAAAAATGTTCAACCTGTTTCAGAAACAGCCACTAAATGCAACAGTCAACAAGAACAACTGGAAAAACACAAATCCTGATATCTGACATTTAACAGCCACTGAAACCTGAAACACTAGAAGAATTTCTGGATTAAAACAGTTCCTCACATTCAGCTCTTTTTGTGTTCTCAGCTGGTATGAAGACTAAAGTTTAATCTGTCGTCTTCAGGAAAAGTTACAGTGACTGTTTTAATTACAAAAAAAAGTTACAGTTGTAAGAAGTTATTGGTTATATGCTTCCCTTTGTTACCGAGCAGAAAGAATCTAAAGAAACAAAAAGGCGACAAACTAAAGTTGTCGGCTTCAGTTTGAGCAAAAGCTGCTGAGTTTAACTGAATCTGTTTTCACTGATGAATAAACAGAATAAAACCAGTTCAGGCAGGAATGAACAAGAGGGGAAACACATACACACTTATCCAATAATGTAACATTTTTTTAACTTCTGTTGGGACAAATAATCACATCAATACAGTCCGAGTCACTAAAGGCGGCGTTTTGTTCTTCCTCTCCTTTGTTTGCCTTCTTGAAGTTGAGCTTTTTAAACTGTTTTATGGCACATGCTTCATGTTCACACTCTGTCACTCTGTTTACTGCCTAAGAAACTCTGTCAAACTGAAAAGTGGTCAGAAATGTAGTCAGTGATGCGTCCAAGTGTGTCACCTGTACTACGATATCAAAGCATTGTGGGAAATGCACCGTTAGAAGTTGCTTGATGGTTCCAGTTCTGATGTTGAGCTGCAGAGAAGCTCCAGCCTCGACACGGTGGCGAGTTTCTTCAGTAGCTCTCGTGAATGTCTCTGTCGACTGTCTCCTCTACGAAGAGCCGTCCTCTTCCTGAAAAGGGAAGCTGAGTGCGGGGGGGAAGCCCTGACTCCGCGGCTGCTCGTCCAGCAACATCAAGTCCTCCACGTCCTTCCCTTTGTACCTCCGTCTGCAGATCTTTACTGCCACTTTTCGCCCCTGAAAGACTTTTAGGGCCTCTTTGGAAGCCATGGCTTTGGCGGCCGACTCGTCGCGCCCGTATCCCGTCCCCATGTAAACAGTCTGACAGCGAATCTCACACACGTGTCCCTCCTTCTGCGTGCGACCTGCGGGGAGGCCCGTAATGTCCTTCAGCGGCACAAACACACAGGTCAGGGTTTCTTTACACGACTCCACGCAGCTGCGGAGAATTTCAAAATGGTCCAAGTTAGGACCGAAGCCCCCCGCCGACACCAGCTTCCACGCCACCGCCTTGTAGAGGCGGTTGAAGAAGGGCTGGTGTTCTGCTGGAGCCTGTGGAGAAGGTCCTGCTTTCTGAGCCGCAGGCCGCGACGCCGCCTTCCCAGCAGGTCGACCGTCGAGCTCGTTAGACCCACATTTGGCTCTTTTCACGCAGCCGTCAGCATCACCATCTGCAAACGACGACACAAAGGGCAGGAGAGTGATGACTGCACGAAGGAGTGTGTGATAAGAAAACAGACTCAGGTGTGAAGAGAAAACACACGCAGGTTGGTATTTTACACTGAAACCCTGCAACAACACACACACACACACACACCTTACTAACATGACGACAATTTGTGACCTATTTTCAGTTTTTGTTGAGCCTGAAAAGAATTTAAAGTCAACCTTACTTACATTTTTATGACTTTAGCTTGTGATGGTGCTGGATTACATCATTTCTAAATTTGCATCATATTCGTGTTAAACCCACATTAAAATATATTTTAAATAAATACATTTTCCTTTCACTCTGTTTTCCCAACGAGCTAAAATGATAGAGTAACAGCAGTGCAAACACTGGGCCTCTAACTTCAGTCTGGAGTCCAACAAGTGAGCATGCTTACAGCTGATACTGGGTAATCAAAAAGATTTCAGCCACATGAAAACAAACAGAGTTCAAAAGCAAATAAATGAGTCAGCTTAATTAAAATGTGCTCTGTATTACCATCAGCGGCGCTCCGCTTTCCTCTGGCCATGACTCCACCGGCTGTTGTTTTGTGAACTGGAGCATCTTTGACATCTATCCCCTCACCCATCTCTTTAATCTTGTCCATCACAGCTGGAGGATAACTGATGGATGGAGAGAACAGACACAAAATGACTTCTCATCTGAATGCTTTCCATGGTTTTCCACTCTGATCTGTCGGTGTGTTTTACCTGCAGCCCAGGAAGACGTGATTGGCCCACACCATGGAGAGGGAGAGCAGTCTGTCCAGGCTGCTGCTGGAGACTCCAGGCTCCACGGTGGGGAAAGCCTCCATGTTCCTCAGGATGAACTCTCTCCGGGCAAACCACTGTTTGTTGGTCTCATGGTAGCCCCTGAACGTGTCGACCCACTGGGCCAGCTGCGGGTTCTGGACCAGGTATTCAGAAACGATGTCCTCTCCACTCCTCTCCCCCGCCATCCCTGCAACAACACACAATGCACACAACAAGGAAAGTCATTTCTTTATATCTCACCTTAGTTACTAGCTTGAATCTGGCTAACTTGTCTAATTAAACCTGATTAGTTAAGTCTAAAGACGGCTAAACAAAACATAGCTACGCACGTTCAAGTTAGCGTTTTTTAAGACCGTATACAACTGATGTTGTGTTGCTAACTTGTCAGACAGTAGCCAAGTTAAGCTAACCAGTTACTGTTTTCCTGAGTGCAACTGACAAACTGACTTTAGCAACTAACCTTAAGTTGAGCCAAACGGCTAGCCGGCTAAACCTGAAACCATGCCGATGGTTATATAATGTTATCAAGCTACAAAAATGCGAGTAACCTGATATAAATAGCTCACACAGTCATGTGAGGTAATATTTTTTACTAGTAGCTACGACATACCAAGCTCTCTCCGTTACGATGTGTTGCTAGCTAGCTACATGACCGAATGATGACACAAGACCGTCGACGCCGCCTCTTTATTGGCAGGGACTACATTTCCCAGAAGCGCATTGCTAGTAGCTACAGGTTGAAATGCTAACTATCGCTTGATTTTGTTTTCATATTTGACGTAGTTTATTCAGCCTGATACGACAAATGGTGCTTTACTGTCGTTTTTTTAACAACTTGAAACTGAAAAATGCCCATTTTAAAATTGTAATCCTCTAGAAACAAAGTTAACGATATTTGAAAGCGATAAACGCAGAATGTTGTTGGTTAGCAACCAGCCTACGTCCCGTGATGCTTTGCGTTGTAACGTAATCACTCTGCGACAACTCCAGGGGCGGCAGTTTATTTTGGTGGATGAATGGGAGGCAAAACGCAGCATTTTTCCATTGTAGTCAATTCAAGGTGAATTAAAATGATCCACGAGCTGTTGCTGGCTTTAAGTGGATACCCGGGGACGATTTTTACGTGGAATAAACGAACAGGTTTGCAGGTAATGTTGAAACTGAGACACGGTGCTGCTTAATGACGGAACGACGCCACTGATTCAACATTGACGCTAGTGATTGCTAGCTTACATGTTTTGCACTTTTCAAGACATTAAAGATGCTATTTATTTTTCTACACGATTTTTATATTGCAAAATTATTTTCGTCTTTGCTGGCAGTAGAGTCATAAGCTATTGCGCGCATAAGTTAACTGAAGAGACTGATTTTAAAACAGCTTTTACAGGTCTTATTCTAAAATATTCAAAGGATAACATCATATGAACAGATCCGGGCTAACCATTACCTTCTTCCTGTTTATCCGCATCTCATCATATCTCCTTTAATTATAAATGTGATGCTCGATGCCTTATTCAGAATAACTGGCATATATATCAAAATGAAGAAACATTTAAGCCATTCGCTGCTTTCGAGAAGTTGGTTTTATATTATATAACAGAACGGGATGATGATTCTCAGCCGAGGACAATAACTGATTTTACGCCTCAGCAGCAGGTATATTAGCAACATTTTAAAGGGTTAATCTTTATTTCTACTGCAGAGGACAGAAAGTGTTCGGCTTTTGCACCACAGGAGCCCATGTGTAACAGGAAACACACAAGGTTTCTTTATCCTCTTTTTTGTTAAATCCTAAACCAGTTTTTGTTTTACCCGCAGGTGTCCCAGGACCTGCCCTTCCTTCACCCCAGTGAGACCAGTGTGCTGAACCGGCTCTCTAAACTGGGCTCAGATTACATCCGCTTTACAGAGTTCATAGAGCAACACACCGGCCATGTGCATCAGCAAGTGAGTGAATCCTCATGACACATAAAAAATTTAGGATAATCAGCTGGTAAAAATGTCAGTTCTAAAAAGACAAATAAATTTAAATTTAAAATAGTGTCTGTGTTTTTACTGTTGATATTTGGCTCTACAGTTGTTTCAGGGAGATGTACAGATGTTGACCTTACCCTGCCCTGCACACGGTTTCTCTGTAAAAGAAAATACAAATTTCTTTTTCCTCAACGTTTCTTCTTCAGGAGCATCACACCAACCAGCCCAACCAGACGGGACTTCATGGGATTTACTTGCGGGCTTTCTGCACAGGTCTGGACTCCATGCTGCAGCCGTACAGACAGGCCCTGCTGGACCTCGAACAAGAGGTAAAATAATGACAAAGACGGCAAAAAATGACAAATATATGACATCTGAGGTCCAGTTATCTGGTCATTACTGTTGTTTTCAGATTTCTATAATGTAAAAATACACATCTCTAAGCACAAAGAGGTTCAGAAAACATTTCCACACACCTTTTAGGATTGGATGAAAGAAGGAAGAATATCAGCAATGATATTCAGCATGATGCTCATTTTAACTTGTGTGAATGTTTCAGTTCCTCGGAGATCCTCATTTGACGATATCTCATGTGAATTACAAGCTCGATCAGGTAAAACATCAGTTAAACCTCTAAAGAAATGATTGAAGATTTTTTTCTATTGAAAATAAACTAAAGACACTGACAGTTGGAGGTGTTTTACAGTTAAACAGAGTCGTACCTGTTTATCTGACACTGTACGTTTGCTTTTTAAAGTTCCAGTTGCTGTTTCCGTCTGTGATGGTGGTGGTCGAGACTATAAAGTCACAGAAGGTGAGGGCTGCGAGCTGAATGTGATGAGGAAAGGAGAAATCGTTTCGCTTAAAAAGATGAAAGAAGAAGTCTGTTTTTTATTCTTGAGGCTTTAACCAGAAGCTAACAGCCGCATGGCAGAAGTGACGTCCTCAGCTTGTCACTGAGTCTTGTGTGTCTCTTTAGATTCATGGCTGTCAGATCCTGGAGACGGTGTACAAGCACAGCTGTGGGGGGCTTCCTCCTGTTCGCATGGCCTTAGAGAAGTAAGTCAGCTCACTCTGGGAAAGAATTCAACCCAAATTTCAAAGTTAAGTTTGCATGTGAGGAGCTTTTACTCTCCATTTGTTAGTTTTGTATTTATTAGTATTTTTCTTTTAATAAACTGCAGGATTCTGGCTGTGTGTCATGGAGTTATGTACAAGCAGCTGGCAGCCTGGATGCTTCACGGGCTGCTGCTGGACCAGAGCGAGGAGTTCTTCGTGAAGCAGGGGCCGAGTGCAGGAGGAGCTGCTGCCAACCAGGAGGAGGAGGAGGAGGACCTGGGGCTGGGAGGCCTGAGCGGGAAACAGCTGCGGGAGCTTCAGGACCTGGTGAGAGCCACACACACACACACACACACACACACACACACACACACACACACACACACACAGGCCAACACTGAACACTGTGTGTTTTTATGGTCTTGATCATGTGTGTGTTGTGTTGCAGAGGCTGATCGAGGAGGAGAACATGCTGGCTCCGTCCCTGCAGCAGTTCTCCCTGCGAACAGAGATGCTGCCCTCTTACATCCCCATCAGAGTGGCAGAGAAGATCCTGTTTGTTGGAGAATCTGTCCAGATGTTTGAAAACCACAACCACAGTCCATCCAGAGCCGGTAGCCTGCAGAGCTGTGACGTCTCATACATGCATACCCTTCACTTTCATTTAAAAAAAAAACAAACTCTGGATTGTTTTGTTGGTTTCAGGCTCCATTCTGAAGCATCAGGAGGACATGTTTGCTTCAGAGCTGCACAGACTCAAACAGCAGCCTCTCTTCAGCATGGTGGACTTTGAAAACTTGATTGATCGCATCAGGAGCACGGTGGCAGAAGTGAGCTCATGTGCTTTTATGATATTTTTTTCCTAATAAGCTGCAGCTTTCATCGCTTCAGTGGGACTTAATTATGATGTCACAATCTTTCTGATCTGCAGCATCTCTGGACGTTGATGGTGGAGGAGTCAGATCTGCTCGAACAGCTCAAAGTTTGTATTCATCAGACTTCGTTCTCGATCTTTAATCATAAAGAGCAAATAAAAAGCAGAGCTGACATTTGATTTTCCTTCCAGATTATTAAAGACTTCTACTTGCTGGGTCGCGGCGAGCTCTACCAGGTCTTCATCGATCTTGCTCAGCACATGTTGAAGACGCCTCCCACAGCCGTCACTGAGCACGGTGAGTCTCCAGTCCAGCAACAGTTATTGGTGCTGACAAATGTTAAATCTGTTGTCTTTGTGCTGTTTTCAGTTGAGTTTACGTAAAAAAAACATTAGCAAATGATCACATGCTCTTTTATTTGTTTACACAACTTCCTGTGTGACGTCTCTGTTTTGAGGTCGTCCTCATGTTGCCAGCCGTCATGAGAAGAGCTGCATGTTCTTCATGTGTTTTCCGCTCCACAGATGTGAACGTGGCCTTTCAGCAGGCGGCTCATAAAGTTCTTCTGGACGACGACAACCTCCTGCCTCTGCTGCACCTCACCGTGGACTACCAGGGCAAAGACAGCAAAGGTGCTGAGAAACATCACAGCTGCTCAGAAACCTGATGCAGACCGAACCATCTGCTTCATGTCCTGCGAACAGATGATGCTCTCCTCTAGCACCATCTAGTGGTTGTATCATCCACAAAACTGTAAACTGATAACAAGGGCTGGAAACACTTATTGATTAGTTAAACTAACAACAGTTTTAATAATTGTAGAACTTATTTTTGAAATAGAATTTAGCACTTTTTCTTTTTGTTTCTCTCCAAATGTGAATTTAAGAAACTTTGATTGGCTTTTTATGGACTAAACTATAAATGAATATGAACATGGTGTAACAAAACACCACGTTTCAGCTTTTTGCTCAAGTGAAATCAGTTTGTGGTCTGATTCTGTTATTTCAGCCTGTCTTTTTTTAAAAATATAAGAAAAAAAGTGCTAGTTTTGGCCTCTTGCGTGTGAGAATCTGCAGCCTCTGCTCGTCATTTATGAGAGAAAATTAAAAATCTTTGGTTTTGGACTGTTGGTTTAACAAAAGAAGCAACTTGTAAGCATCACTTTTGGCCCCTAGAAAATTGTGATGAACATTTTTTCACAACTTTTTCACATTTCATCATCATAAAAAAATCATCCACACAGTGATAAATGATCAAAATAAGTCTGGTGAAGCTCAAGATTCATGTGTGTGCTCATTCCCCTGATCTGTCACTCAGTTAATGCAGTTAATGCTGATTCTGTCTGTTTCCTCAGAGGGGACGGGCGCCAGAGACGGGGCCACTCCCCCACAGGACACCTCCCCTCGTGAGGTCCCTCCCACAGGCTGGGCGGCTCTCGGCCTCACATACAAGGTCCAGTGGCCCCTGCACATCCTCTTCACTCCTGCTGTCTTAGAAAAGTGTGTATTCACCCGACTGCTCGCTGCACCACCTGTTCATGTGCCTGTGAGTCCGCCGCTAAGCCCCTCCTCCTCTCTGCTGCCAGGTACAACATTGTGTTCAGGTACCTGCTGAGTGTTCGGCGCGTGCAGTCGCAGCTGCAGCACTGCTGGGCTCTGCAGATGCAGAGGAAACATCTCAAGTCCAGCCAGACGGACGCTGTGAAGTGGAGGCTTCGCAACCACATGGCCTTTCTGATCGACAACCTGCAGTATTACTTACAGGTAAACGACACCGCGACTGAAGCTTCCACGTTTTAAACCATAAATACACCAGTTTTTAAGAGCAATCGAAGCCTCAGTTTGAGGTTCTCTTGTCATCATTACAGACACAGAGTTTTAAAACACTCAGTCATTTAATTTGATTTAACACAGTTTTAAATCTTGTTATTGACAGAAAATAATTGTTGCTTTAAGGTAATAAAAAGATTTTTAAAGCCGTTTTCCAAATTCCTAAATGAAAAGTTCTTAAAAAACGATGGAAGTTGCAGTTAAAATGTGTTGGTATGAACTTCAGCGATGCCTCTGTCGTGTTTGTAGGTCGACGTGTTGGAGTCTCAGTTCTCTCAGCTGCTTCAGCAGATCAACTCCACCAGAGACTTCGAGAGCATCCGACTGGCTCACGACCACTTCCTCAGCAACCTGCTCGCTCAGTCCTTCATCCTCCTGAAGCCGGTACGCCGCCGCCTCAGCCAAACTGTGCCACCTGCTTTTCAGCCCGTTCACTCATGTGTTACCTGCTTCTGTCCTCAGGTGTTTCACTGCCTGAACGAGATCCTGGAGCTCTGTCACAACTTCTGCTCGCTGGTCAGCCAGAGCGTCGTGCCGCTGGACGAGAGAGGAACCGCTCAGCTGGACATCCTGGTCAAGGTCGAGTCACTTCCTGTTTGTTTGTCTGATGTTACGAAAGGTTAAGATACGTTTTATAACACCGCTTCCTTTAAATTTCAGGGCTTCAGACGTCAGTCCTCCTTACTGTTTAAAATCCTGTCGAGTGTGAGGAACCATCAGATAAACTCGGATCTGGCTCAGCTGCTACTGCGACTGGACTACAACAAGTACTACACCCAGGCTGGAGGGACGCTGGGCAGGTAGGACGCAGTCACCACCCTGCACCGCTCTCATTTCCATTTACAATAAAACTAGTTCAGGTGCAGATAATTGATTCATTATACCTGAATGATGAAAATCATAAACAGTAGTCAGAGAGCGATGGTTAATCCAAAAATCCTAATTTTCTGTTTTTTCAGTGTTTGAGGAGCTCAAAGGATTCAGATGTGCAGATTTGTCCATTTCTGCTAAACTCTCATCAGCGTTGTCCTCTTTCTTTTCCTTAAACCAAAGCACGGTTCATGTGGCACGTCTCTGAAAAGCACATTTAAAGGGTCAGTTCACCAAAACGCAGACGTTTTCCTCGCTCACCTCTGGTGGCGTCTTTCCTTGTGGATGCCTTCAATTTTTTGTGGATGGAGTTTGTTTTTTTTATTTACAGAACTGAAAATGGAATTTAAAAAACTGCTCTCAGCTCCTGTTGCTTAAAGATCCAGTGTGCAGGATTTAGTGACATTTAGTGGTCAGATTGCAGATTGCAACCAACTGAATATCTCTGCTCACCCTGTAGGAGAACCTGTAACATGAAAAACCGGAATGGCCTTTTAAAGAGCCACTAAGGCTCATTCTAAGGGTTTAAAACACAGATTCTTATTATCAGGTGTTTATATGCTTATAATATAATATAATTAGGATTATTATATTTAATTTATATCATATCCTGACAAAAATCCCCCAAAATTCTTTAAGTAGTGCTGCGATTCGTTTCCATCGTAACTTGATTTGAATTATTTGCTTTATAATAATTTTCTGACAATAAGAAACGTTGAAACCCACTTCATGAAACATAAAGCAGGACTTTGTTTTTCAAAGCATCTTTTTTAACGCTGTGAACATTTTAAACAAATTCCTTTCGGCTCCTTTAACTGTGCGGATGGAAGCAGAAACATCAGACAGATCTGCACATTTTAGGTCAGAAACCATCAGACCGAGGTGGGAAAACGTCTCCTGTTCTGGTGATTCGACCTTTTGAACTTCGCCTCTCTGTCTTTGTATAAACTGTAAATAATAAAACCTTGTATGTTCAAACTCGTGTAGAGAAAATAAACTTGAACCATTTAAAATGAAACGAGGGTCACAATTTATTATCCCATAAAAACAGACAGGATAAAGTTATATACAGCGGAGGCATGCAACAGAACTAACGCTCAACATTTAACATGATCGAAGGCATTTTGCACACGTGGAGTCGGATTATGAGGAGTAGTCGTGGCGATACTGAGGCTTGCTGTGGAAACCCAGGCGCTCCCCACGGATGACGCTCTGTATGAGCCACTCGGGAGACACCAGGGGGACTTCCTGTGATGTCACATTCTTCTCTACCAATGGCGGACAGGCATGGTCTGTCACCACGACGTCGTACTTGCCAGCAGGAACGTCTGCAGACGGAGGGAAGGAGGAAAAACTTTAAACGACAAAGTTCCTGCCGGACGTTTCATCACAGATCACATGATCAGGACGTCGCGTGGTCGAGTTCGTACCTGAACTGTCTTTGTCTGCCTGGAAGTGTCGAACGGAGGAACCTCCACCCAAAGTGATGAGCTGAGCCCAGAGCTCCACCGGCTTCTCGAACACCAGAAGGACCCGCAGAGCTTTGAAGGGGCTGCAGCGAGGATGCCTGACGGAGGAACAACGCTCATGAGACAACAGAGAGTGAAGTCGTCTTTGACTGAAAACTTCCACACAAAATCAACCTGACTTTTCCTTTAAATCCCTTCAATGATTGAGCATTTTTCAGATCCTGCTCTTTCTTTTTTACATGTTTTCCTTCTGTCAGCCTGAAGAAGCTGCTGCTCTTTGGAAAGACTGGACACGCAGGTCCACCTCATTCAGTCTGCTACTCACTCATTTTACTGTCACGAGCTTTATTTTACTGACTGACTTGTATGTTTGAAGCAGGGCTGCACGATATGACCTAAAACCAATGTCTCGGTGGATTTTGATTTATATAAATGTTAAATTCAACCCTTTGATGCATGAAATGACATCAGTGTGATGGTTAAATTAGACCTTTTTGAATGCAAAAAGGGGAAAATCACATTAAATTAACTTTAGCAAACCGTCTCCATCTTTAATTAACGCCCCTTACTCATAACTCGCTGAGGCTCTTCACTTGTTTTCGCTCTCTTGCCTCCTCACCTGATATAAAAATACGTGAAAATGCGTGAAGGGGGGTGTTCAGGATGGGCAGGGGAGTGTGCTGCGTGCTGAGAGAGGAGCAAAACTCCAAGAGAATTACAGCCAACGGCTTCAAACATTTACGAGACAATTTGTACTCGATGGTCGCGATATTATCATATCATCCATCTCACGTGGAGCAAGCTGTGATACATCGATTATATTCGATATATCGCCCACCCCTAGTTTGAAGTGTCACTAAATATTCCCATAGTGGAGCATAATGAGCACAGTGTCTGTGGTACGAGGAGTGATCGATAAGTTCGGTGAGAGATCAGTTTTACAGCTGTTTGCTTGCAGGTGCACTTCAGCTCTTTAATGATTTTGCAGAAAATGTCTCAGTTCTGTTTCAGAGCTGTGAGAGAAAACAGACATCAGGGTGTCACATGTGGAGATTCATGAGGACGAGTGGGCGACAGCAGGGGAGGCTTCACCCTCTCAGAGCAGGGTGGAGGTGAAGAGGTGGGACGCTAAATTCAGACGTGGCGGAGAGAAACGACTACACGTCGGAGGTCTGTGTGATCCATTTTTCTCAGACGGCGCTGACTTGCAGTTTTGAATATGAAACAGCAGGTTTGTTTAAAACCCTTCTGGCTTTTACTGACTTCCAGGAATTTACCGTATTTTCCGCACTATAAGGTGCACCTAAAAGCCTTTAATTTTCTCAAAAACCTACAGTGCGCCTTATAAACCGATGCGCCTTATATAAGGATCAATATTAGATAATTATGGCTACCGTAGTCAGGGGGCGTCGCCGAAGTAACAGCGGTAAAAACGGTAAAGGGGAATTCCAGTCCC
>JAQMCX010000001.1:28807317-28828660 GCA_029814765.1 Acanthurus leucopareius
TGCACATGCCCTCATCATGGATAGCGAAGATAGCGATCAATGACTTTTCTGGTAGGCTACTGTATTTTTTATTTTTTAACCAGCCGTGTTACAGGCACTGCTCAGAAAAACACATTTATTTAATTAAAAGTTAAAAAAATCTTTCTGTTATATTTTTGTGTGTAAATATCCCATGTTACAACGTGAACATCTGCAGCTTATAGATAAGTGCGGCCTATATATGTACAAAATCTGTTTTCTTTTTAAATTTAGTGGGTGTGGCTTATGTTCAGGTGCGCTCAATAGTCCGAAAATTACAGTAGATCACAACTTAATCATCATGTAGTGAAAACTGTACGGATGTGGTAACATAACTGGAATAATTTGACGACAAAATGAATTTCAACAAAAACTGTCCGACTCTTCCTGCAGTTTTATGCATGCAGCTGTTTTAAAGTTGCATCATGTGATCATCAGCAGCACCTGAGTCACATGCATGTTTGCGACCACCTGTGCATGAACACGTGCATTTTTCTGACTCACAATCAGAAGCAGCAACGTGTCGGAGTCTTCAGGGATCATCAACAGAACCGTCACCAGGGATGAGAGACGTTTACGGCTTTTTCTCACCCGCAACAACGAAAACTGACCCTTTTACTCACATCAGCAACATGCATGTTAATGCACTGAGCTCCTGAAAGATTTTGATTTTGATCATAAAAACTTTGCTACATTTGCAAAAAGACAGAACAGTGTGACACTGAGACGACCTGCATGTTTAACACTTCACTAAGTTTTGTGAAATACTGAACAAAATACAGAAAGACACTCCTGTTCTTAAAGTTAAAGACTGAGAACCAAAGTTTTTACAACTTTGGCAACAAATATGAGCAGATAGAAAACTCACCTGTTCTTCGTTGAAGTCTGGCAGGATGAAGCCTCCACCCGTCTGCAGCTGAGTCTCTGTGTAGGCTTTGTTATACGGACCCGTCTGCACGTATTCTGCTGGAACAGATCGATAATAATTATTGATCAAAAACGACAGAGAGGAAGCTGATCGAGTGTTTGATCCTCGGTTTGTCGCCGTCGTGCATCTCACCCTCCTCCTCCTCGTCGCTGGTGATCTTGTTGGTCAGCCGGTCGCTTTCGGACGAGGCGGTCAGCATGAAGGCGAAGCCCATGAAGAGAGATGCATTCTGGGGCAGCGGACCGTGAGTCTCCACCACGTCACATGACCGACCGGGTCCATCGGTGCCGCTGCCGGAGGTGTTGCAAACGCCGACGCGCTGACCTGAAGACAGGAAACACGTCAAAGCAACGAAGACGGCGAGTTTATCCGATCAGGTAAAGTGAAAACTGAGACTTAAAGGTTCAGTTCACCCAAATAACAAGATGTTTCCCCCCTCTGAGATCATTTCTGATTGATTTACTGATGTTTTGTGATTTCTGAAAGAGTTCCTGACAACTTTTCTGGAGGTTTTTTCCACTTTTTTGGTGAAAAAGTTGTTTCTGATGTTTTTGAAAATCAGGATAAATTTAATCTGTAAAGCCACAAAACTGGAGGTGAGTTAAATGTTTTTCTGTCAACTGGCTGAACTGAACTTTTAACCATCAAACACAAAGTAAATACTGACTTAATTGAAATGATTCTAAGCATCTACACCCGTGACTTTAGAGAAATACATATTTTATCTCCCCTCCACCTGTGGATCAACACCGTGGTGATACTTTATATGTTTTTATTACCAAATGAGCCTCAGCAGCAGCCAGCAGGGCCGACACACACACACACACACAGGAGGGTCCCGGTGTCTTAGTCATGTTCAGTACAAACATCACACATTACTGACTCCACAACACACAGGAAGAACATTTTAAATCACTTTATCAAGTCAAACATCGACTTAAAGAAAATGTGTTATAGAGTTCAAACTTAAACAAAATGTTCTGAAATCCCTTTAAAAAGCTCTGTTACATCCAGAAAGTGCAAACTTACATCGATGAATAATTAAAATCTTAAAATCTCTTCCCACAAAGTCCATTTACACGAGAAGATCTTTAAAAAAAATCTTTATAAAAATCATAAAATCAGCTGATTCCTAATTTTTGTGTGAACTTTTTTGAGGTAGAAATTCATTTAAAAAAAAAACAAATTCAAAATTTAAATTCAAGAAAAGAAAATCAGGTGTAAAAACCTTAAAAAGCCCTGAAAGTCCCTCATTAAAAAACAAATAAAAACAAGCCCCTCCCCCTCCCCTCCCCTCCCCTCCCCCCTCCGGTCGGATGAGGTCATGGTTTCGGCGAGCTCGTCTCCGTACCGGCTCGGGCCCCGGGGCCCCTGCGGCCCCTCTTGGCCGGCGTCCTGTCGTTGTCGGAGGTCATCAGCTTCCTCTTGCCGGAGGGTCCGGGGGTCCGGGGGCTGCTCGAGGAGCTTCGGTTGGGGGTGGTCTCACCTCCCGGGGCTCCTCTGCGCCTCCTCTTCCCCTCCACCAGGTTATCTGACAACAAACAGCAGCAGTGTGAGCGCAGAATCTGCTGAAGATTTGAAGTAAGAGAAACATTTCAGAGCAGAAATCAAACGTCAAAGTCAGGCCTCCGCCCGCCTCCGCCCGTCCCCCCCCCGGCGGTCTCACCCAGGCTGATGTCGGAGGCCTTGGCCAGCGGCGTGGAGGGCTCGTAGGGCCCGAGGCTGTGCTGCTCCCTCAGCTTGTTGCCCTGCTCCAGAGACAAGATGACGGCGGTGCGGCTGTACCACTGCCTCTGACCCTCCCTCTCCACGCTGTAGAAAAGCTCCTGGCCTTCAGTTTTATGACCTCTGACGACTCCTGCAAAGGATCATCAGAGCTCAGGAGGCGTTCAGGGACACTGTGGAACTTCTTTACAATGTGGAAACTTTACAGCATCTCAACCTACTGAAACAGCTGAGAATCTGAGGGACAAACAGCTGCTCTGGGTTGGATTCAGAGTCGACAGACATCAAAAATCATTAAGCACATGTATCAGCATTTTAAGCTTCTACATCATGTTGCTTTACGCTGTTCATCAGGCATCGCAGTCAACTTGCTAACCTCAAAACTTCACTTCATGCTCACAAACACAACTGATGGTTAAACGGTTTGATACAGAACATTTTTCAGGTGTTCAAGTTAGAAATCAGTTATTTTAGATTTATTTTGCCTAAATCTAACGATTCAAAATGACTGAAAAACCAACCACGGAAAATTAAAAAAGTTAAATACATGAACATAATATTCCTGTAAATGTGTTTTTACTATCCAGTGAAGTTGTTCTGATGCCAAAACCAGAATCAGAAAAGCTTCTGACTGTCTGAACCACTAAATCAGTTCTGGACGAGTCTGTGTGTAAATCAATACCCTAGTTTTTTTATCAGAAATGATCCCAAACGTCTCCTTCGTCCTGTGAACCTGTGAGCAGCTCGTTAAATGAAGGTCTGTGTTTGTGTTCACATGATCTCAAACTCCTCCTCCTCACCCACGCTGAAGTACTCGTCCTCCAGCAGAGCCGTGACCTCCGTCTCCAGAGGAATCGGGTCACACAGCAGGATGTCCTTCCCCGCCACCTCGCACTCGTATCCGTCGTCGAACCGCAGACGGAACCTCCCCTCGCCGGCGTCTTTGATGATGCGGCCCGAGTAGAAGTAGCCGTTGGACGACCACTTGGCCACCACCCGCAGGCCGACGAAGCTGCTCCCGGCGGAGCTCGCCTCGTCTGGCGACGACCTGAGAGAGTCCGAGTGGCTGGGGAGCTCGGCGTCCGTGGGGCTGACGGGGAGGCGCGGGGGGAGCATGCGGGCGTAGGGCTCGTCCTCTGAGGAGGACTGAGGCTGACCGTGAGCGCCGAGCCTCTGCAGGACCGAGCCGACGCCTCCTCCCCTTAGAGAGAGAGAGAACGAGTCGGTTCAGGCGACAACACGAGGATTTTAAAAGGTTCTGATGGAAAAATTCACTTTATCTTCAACATCTATGTGTTCATTTTGAGAAAATCACAGGAAATGTGTCACAACTGTGATGTTACTTCATCGCCTGAGACGTCCAATCAGGTCAGTTTGCAGCATCTGAACTCTAAAACCTCCAATCAGCACGTTTAGTTTATATGTTGTCAGTCAGTTAATGAATCATTTGTGTGTTCAGTCTTTTAATTCGTTAAAGAATCATCCTTCAAGCTAAAAGGCCAAACCATCGCAGCAGGACCGACTGAACGTGTCTGATATCTGTTGGATGTTTTTAAAATGTTAGGAGATCAAATGATGTAAAAATAAGTTTCTGTCCAAAAGTATTCAGATATTTCTCACTGATTTGCTGACAAAACACCGTTAAAATCTGCACTAAGAGTCTTAATGTGGGACGTTTCTGCAGGTGGGTGAGACAAGCAGAGGAACAAAAAGTGTTTTAGTTATTTTAAAATTCCTATTTTTGTACCTGATACAAGATGTTGCACATTTAAAACTTGTTTCTGTGGTTTTTCTTTAAAGTTTTTTAATGATTTTGATAAATGGAAATGTGTTTTAATTGATTTATCGAGACAAAAAATGCTCAAGATTTTCTCGTTAAGCTTCTTAAACGTCACGATTTTTTTCCACAAGTCTTAATTTGAATGTTTGGGTTCTGGGCCGGTCGGACAAAACAAATCTGAAGTAGCAAAAAGAGACGTGATTTATTGTTTAATAAAGAGTTAATCAAGTTTGGTTGCAGCAGACGGTTCAGTGTCAGACGGCTGGTGAACAGAGGGAAAGGTGGCGTGTTGTTAGAGGAGGTGTGGCCGGTGTGAGTTCATGCAGTTTGCCGGGTGACGTCGCCGTCGACGCCTCGGTCCTCAGAGAGGACTCACCTGGACAGGGAGGAGCGGGACGGGGGTCGGCCCCTGCGAGCCCTTCCTCTGGGGCTCAGTGGGACGAAGGCCCGGGACCCCAGGCCGCCGAAGCCTCTGCCCATCGTGACCACTGACCCCGCCCTGTGACCCCTGTGACCCCTCTGTTGATGCCCGCCTCCCCTCCTGGGACTGCAGACACACAGAGGGGACAGACGGAGTCGGTCAGGCTGCTCAGGCGCTGATCTGGGGCCACTTTTTAAAAGCGAATGGCGGCGGGCGACCCCAGACTGACGCCTGTAAGCAACCTGCACCTGAAGCAGGCAGGGATCAGTGAATCACTGAGAAATTAGTGTTAGAGAATCAAAGAGGGTGAAAGAGTGACACAGACACCAGCATGCGAGTTCAGACAGGTAAAGCAGAGACTCTACTGACACCACTGAAGACCAGGTGAGATTGGCGGCGGCGGCGGCGGTCGTACCTGGTGGATTTGGCCCCTCGGCTGGGCGGCATGATGAAGTCCGGCCTGCTGAGGCCGATGCTGCTGCCGGTTCCTCCGGAGCTGTGCCGCAGGCTCGACGCTTTGGACGACAGAGAGCTGATGTCAGCGAGGTCACCAGAGGTCACGGAGCTGCTGCCGGTGCGACACGGCGAGATGTCGCTGTCCAACACCTGGCAGTCCACCACGGGCTCCTCGCTCTCCTGGATACATCGAGAAAACACAGCGACGCTCATCAAAGTCAAAAAGATCATTAAATATCTAGTTGACCAAAGTTATTTATGCAGAGAGAAAGTCTGTGTCGATGAAAAAACATCAAAACGAACATGAAGTTGAATCAACGCCTGTGAAACAGTGTGAAAAGGTTCACTTCCTGTCTAACTGTGCCGGGCAGCTGGACCGCTGAGATTTAAAGTCTGAGATCTCTCATTCATCTTGAAAAGCTCCAACTGGATTCGTTTGAGTCTGGTCGGAATACGACTGGACCAATCAGTGTCCTTTGAGGAGAAAGAGATAGTAGCTGTGGGCGGGGCTTAGCGGCTGCTGCAGAGGTTAGCATGGACGCTGCAAAAGCTGCAGTTTTATCAGAAGTGGACAACATTTCCTCCTTAAAAAAAGAGCAAAGATCGACACTGAAGGTTTTTCTTGATGGAAAAGATGTTTTTTCTTCTCCTGACTGACATCAGCGAGAAAAATCACCTTCTGACTTTTATTTTGAAATGACCTACAACCTCCAAACGCTGTCTGTGGGCTGTTTCACAAAACATAAATCTGGTGAACATGTGAGGCATTCAGGTGACTCCACAGCTGGAGGTATTTTCATGTTTCTCACCTCTGACACTTTGCGCTTCACCTCTTTGCCGTCCTCATAATAAACGTCTGTGATGATGCGTGTGATGGTGGTCCTCACTTCCTGGATGGTGCGCACGTGTCTGCGGTGGGCGGGGCCTGTGGTTCTTCTGAAGGACGGAGACTCGCGTTCACCCTGTGAGACAGAAACGCAGGAGTTTGAGTCGGACTTCGTTCACTGACGCCAGCTGAATTTTTTTGTCCTCCACAAACACCTGAGTCAGCGTACCCGGGCAGGTGGGGAGCGCAGAGGAGCATCGAAGCTGGTCTGCTGGGAAACCGTTCGCTGACGGAGCTGAGACACACAGGACAGAGTGATCAACACCACCCAGACAGGTCTGCAGACACCCCCACACCCGCCGCCAGCACTTAGTCAGGCCCCAAACACAACCTGACGTCTCGTTTCAGTCCGTCCAGTTCGTTTGATGCTCAAATATCAAAACAAGTCTGAGATTTTTTAAATAACGGACTTAAAGACTTTTTATTCTGATTTCATTTTATAATTTGTTTGATTTAACAGATTGTGATCAAACTATGTGAGTTTGAATTTGTTAACACATTAAAAATGAATTAATGAACTGAAATCATGACATTTTGAGCAACTTTATGAAGCTTGAGATGAATTTTGTCTGGAAAGTGAATAAAATTTAAAGTTCACTTGCAATTAAAATGTAAATTGTGGATTTCTGCATGAGGGTTTCTGTTTAAAACCATTTTTTGCGGTTCATTTTGTGTTTTATGTGAAGCTCTTTGAGCTGGTTTTGAATGAGAAGATCCTGAACAAAAACACCTGAACTGGATTTGTTGAGTTCAAGTCTGGACAGTAAAGTTTTAACGCATCACTGAGAAGATAAAGATGAAAATGTGCTGCCATAACAACCACATTCAGCGACCTTTCAGTGTCAACGTAATAAGTTAACTAAATTCAAAAACATGCTCTACATTACCCGTTAATCCTTCGTGCTGTGGCGAGCAGCTGTGCACAGCAACGGACTCACCTTATTGGACGAACTGCAGCTGATGTTGTTGTCGAAGGTCTGCTGGGAAACTCTCGGTCTGCCGTCGGCTCTGATCGGAGTGGGCGACTCCGGAGCTCCGGGAGGTTCATGCTGATCCTCAAACTGCTCTGCAGGGCCGGGAGCATCTTTAGGAGCCTCCTGCGGTGCTGCCGATACTTCCTGTGGTGAAGGCTCTGATTGGCTGTTTGGGAGGCTGTTGCTTCGCTGTGGCGAGGCGAAAAGATCCCCTCTGCAAACATGTTAGAGGTTCAAATGTGACACTGCTGGATGACATTAATGTTTAACCTGCCAATGAATTGAAATCAGCAGAAGCATCTTTTTGTCTGATTTTAAAGCTCGTTAATCTGACATGACCTCTTCTTTTTGCTAACATGCATGTCCCGGTGCAGAGCTCTGCCTGTGTGTAGGAGGAACAGTCTCTGAAGTTTTAAATTGCACCTTGTATTTTTATCGTAAGACTAAAGAGAGAATCAGACTGCAGAAGACATTTTGTGAAACAGCCTCACTTTGTCGGAGCAGGAGGACAAACTACACCTCACTGCCTCTTCTGTCCCAGCAGAATAAGCTCTCAGTGCAAAAAATAACCTTCCATCCCACCAGCAGACTGAAGAAGTAGGTCTCTCTCTCTCTCTCTCTCTCTTTCCTCCACACATGCAGAGCAACAGTCAAAGTCCTATTTCTGACTCTTAAAATATATAAAACATCAGGGGACATTTGAGGCTCCAGCAGGTCAGACGGGACAAAACTCAACAGAACGTTTGCGTGAAGAAAGTGGACGTTAAAAAGAACTTTAATCAATGAATCCTCTTGATGAAAACTGCTCAGCTTTTCACCAAAATCTGACTTTATTTAAATCCTTCACACGTTGTTGTTACAAATCAAAAGTGGGAGCACATCAGGAGCTTTTCCCCTCAGTCTCACAGGACCACCTTCAGTTTCAACACACCAACATCTGGATGCAAAGCAGCTGGAATCAATTCTCCATCACAATGCCTGAAACAGGTGTGTGTGCTCACCTGACAGGTGTGGCGTCCTCCTCTGCATCCTGCTGTCTGTGCACCTGCCTGACCCGACTGAACACCGACGGGCTGCTGGGACATGAAAACATCAGCGTTACACATCTGCCCTTTTCTGCAAAGAGATTCAGCCACATCTCAAACACTGGACCTTTGAAGCTTCTCACTGATATGAGGAACCTGGAGAGTCTGTGCAGAGTCAAAAAATGTTCATCAGGTGTTTGGTTTTAGGCTGAGGATGAAGACCAAGCAAGCAGAGACTCTCCAGAGCTCAGTGATGAACTCTTAACGTGCAGGAATAAGAGTCTCATCAGCTTCAGGATCAGATCATAGGAGCATAAAATCCACAGAAACACTGAAACATCTGAGACGAGCTGCTTCAGTATTTGAGCTCGGACACATTTATGAATGAAAAACATCGTAATTCAGGTGAACTTTGCATCAGTTGGACCTTAAATATTCATCTATATTCTGACTGATGCTTCACACACACACACACACACACACACACACACACACACACACATCTGTAACCATCCTCAAACAGTGTGACGTGTGTGTGAAGCATCACTACAGATGATGATGAGGAGGAGAAGTCACATCATAACGTCCTTCAGCTCCTTTTTTTATCCTCCAGACCGAATGAAAAGGCAGCGAAGCACAAACGAAGGATTTCTGTTGACGTGAGTCACAGGTTACCTGGATACGGCCTTGGCGGCGGTGGTAACCTCGACCCCGGCTCCGTCCTCCTCTGACAGCGTCGGCTCTGAGGAGAGAAACGAATTACTGAGGGGGGTGATAAGTGCATGCAGTGTTGCCATGGAAACCATCCTTTAACTCCTAGGAAGACGCACACGCCCAGAAAGTGTGAGGGAGGAAACGGCTCACGCACACGCACGGGGATGTGAGATAAATCATCAGCTGGAAACGGAGGTCTGGAAGAATGTTCATGTATTCTTGTGATAATGAAGCTGATAAAACGTGAAAATGTGGAGCCAAATGGCTTTTGTGACCTCGTTCACTCGCGCAGCATCGGATTCAGCTCAGCCAGAGCTGCTGATTATCATTTAATTCATCTCTGCTCGCAACATCTGAGCCTTTCTTACCTTCAGATGTGCAGAAACTAAGATTATTATTTAACTTCTGTAGAATTTATGAGTCATATCATCAGTATTGACCATCAGGTTTCGCTCTCAGCAGAAGAAACGTCTCTCACTCTGCAGGCTGAAGCGCTCCGAGCTTCCCTCCTCCACCGGCGTCACCAGCTTCATCCTCAGACTCAGCTTCCCGTCTCCCTTCTCCAGCGTGTCTTCGGCGCTCTCCCCGGACACGATGGCACTGGCCGTCATCGCCACATCTGCAGAAACATCACCCACCACGTCTGACTTCTCAGAAAAAGGAGTGATCTCTGCAGACAGAGAATCAGACGGGAGCCTGTTATGCTACCTGACCTCTGGGAGACAAGGTGTTAATGTGCTGCTCCAGTTTGTCCGGCGCATGAACCCACCAATGGGAGTGCTGTGTCTCAGCGTCTGCTTCAGCTGGTTGATGAGAGGGGGCGTGGCACCCACGGCAGGACCAATCAGCTCTCCCTCTTTAGGCAGAGTGAAGTGGAAGGAAATCTCTGAGGTGGAAAAACATGTTTGGAAGTTTTTCACACAGAAGCAGCAAAAATTTAAAGATGACAGAAGAGAAAGACAAACATTCAAGGACCCACAATCCTTTGCAGGAATCGGTTTATCTGTGCACATCTCACCTCCTGAACTGTCACTCAAGCTCTTGTCTTTCAGCGCCTCTGGCTCAGGTCCCGCCCTCTCAGCCTGGGAGAGCCTATCAGAAGCCACGTGCACCTTCTTCGCCTGAGCCTCGTGGCCGTTGGCGGAGACGGACACTTTGCCTCTGATTGGCTGAGAGCTGCTGGTCTTTGACTGTGATGTCACATCTTTCTGAGGAACCTGGGAGTCTCTCTCGCTGTCTGTGATGATGATGACGCTGTCGTCTCCTCTGTCTTCGCTCTCCTCCTCCTCCATCGGCCCAGGAGACAACAGCTGGCTCTGAGAGAGAACCAGGGCCATCCCTGAGGCTCCGCCCCCCACGGTGCTCTCCTCCTCCATCACCTCCTCCTCCTCCTCTTCTTCTTCATCACCCTGCTCATCCATCACGTCTTTCACTGTTTGACTTTCACCATCAGCTCCTGAGGTCTGTGAAGATGATTCCACAGATGGTTTCTTCTCAGCTCCTCCTCCTCTCAGGACGGCAGAGCTCTTCTTCACGTCCACAGCAGATGTTTGACGGATCATGGACTGAGAGGACAAACTGCAGGCTGCGGCGTCTGGCGGAGTTTCCTGCACACAGCTGTTCACAGTCGGATCGCAGGAGTCAGACTTGGTTTGCGAGCAGGACACGACGTCGGCAGCGTTCGCCTCCTTTTCATTCCTTCTGTCTTTTACATTCACACTTTGTACATTCGGAGGAGCCGTTTTCTGAACGCCGTCAGACTCCTGCGACAGACTGGACTTGGACGGCTCCTTCTTGGCGCATTCGCCGCGGTGCTTTGGTGATTCAGCAGAGGTGGAGGCTTTGGAGCTGGTGGCGGCTTGTGACTGCGAAGCGACGCCGTTGCTCTCGCTCCTCCGATCGCAGCGTGACGTCACGGAGTCGCTGGTGTCGACGCCGGGCGGCGGCTCGTCCAGCTCTTCTATCTGCGTGGCCTGACTGTCCTCATCAGGATGAGCTGAGGTCTGCTGAGCTGCGTTGCTGCTTTCAGTGTTCTCAGAGAGCTGCAGAGGCAAAGAGAAGGCAGCTGAGTCCAGACGCTGCGACTGAGACTCACGAGGCAAAGATGGCGTCTTCTTATCGGACTGCTGCGGTTCCTCCTGACTCGTCTGCGTCGGAGCGAAAACGTCCTGAGAACACAGATAAAAACACACATGAAACATGAACCAGTAAAGCTTGACGGAGTGACTGACTAACCTGATGATCACTTCTAAAAATTAACTTATTCTTGTTAACTAGTTATTGTTTTGCTGTTGAGCAGAAAACATTTTCTAATCGATGGAATAAAAGCAAAGTGCATACATGAGAGAACTCCGGCTGGGAGGGTAACGACAGAGTTCGCTCTAACACAAATCCAGGGGAACTCTGGGATACAGGAGTAGAGGCGGATGGGTGTGGCTTAGCAGTGGCGGCGGCGGCCTCCGTGTCCATTGGCTCCTCCCTCTCCTCTGCTCGGTCGTCTGGCGGCAGCGACGTGTCCATCGGTTCATCGGAGCCTGACGGGGAAAATGAAACTCAGTTGACTTTGTTCTCTCAGTTTAAACTCGAGTCATAAAAGTAGAAAAAGTGATTCACCGTGTTCGTTCTCTGATCCGGTCGGTGAGCTGGGGACGATTAAGGGGGTGTTGGTGAAGTTCTCTTGGGTCGGGGCGACAAAGTCAACTGAGCTCCTGGAAAAAGGAGGCAAAGATCAGAAAAAGCGGCTCATTTTAAAGGTTTTCCAGCTCGTGTGAGCAGAGGTAACAGCATCAGAGCTCTCTGTGACTCACTGGGACAGACTCTCCTGCACCAGCGTTCCCTGTCCCGACAGGTGCAGCAGTCTCAAGGTGTGAGCCGGCGTCGGGGTCGGATGACCCTGCTGCTCCGGCTCAGACACGGTGCTGTCAACGGCAGCACCTGAAGGCAGCACGGAGGAGACACGAGACACAAAGAGAAAAGTTTTGAGAAACAGCTTAGCTAGCTGTTAAAAGCTCAGTTAGCTTGAGCGATGCATGAAAATGAACTTGTGAAGACTTGAAACCTTCTGAAGTTGGTTTGTGATTTGAAGGAAAAAGACGGCAACTACAACAAAGATCCTTACATGTGTGAGAGGATTGTGTTTTAAGAGAAATTAGCTCTGTTTTCTGAAGCTGACTGCTTCTATCTTAGGCCATGAACTTATCAATCAGCTGTGATTCTTATAAACTACAGCATGACCCTTTAAAGGGTATCTTCACCACCATATCTGACTAAACTCCTCCCTCTCTGATAATATTTTCTAAAAAAAATCAGACAGGAGTGAAGGAACGACTGTACAGGACCTCAGTGATACTTAGTGTGTGACTTTAAGGGTCAGAAAACACAGCAGAGACTCAATGACTGACGTTCAGGGTGTCATTATCATAATATAGTTCAGTGAAAACATAATAATTTAACGTGGAGTTCCTCTTGAAGCACAGACTTGGTCCACACATGCATGTGCGTACCTGTCTTCTCAGCATCAAACATGTCTTCCTGTGAGGACAGGATCTCAGAGTCCTGCTGGTCCTGCCCCCCGGAGGCCTGGAGGCCCTGCGAGTGCAGCAGGACCTGGACGGTGAGCTGCCTGGCGGACTGAGCCGGAGACTCTGGCGAGCTGCTGGAGCTGACCTCAGACCTGCAGGAGGAGGAAACACGGCTCACGGCGGCTGCATGTGGACGGTAATGAAGGCAGAGTGAAAACACCTCGTGGAGTTTTACCTCACTGCTTTGTTGTTCTGGCTCTCTGAAGTCCTGCTGCTGATGTTCTGCTCTGCTGGAGATAAAAAAGAAGCTGTGAGTTAAACGGATTGTTTAAAGCATCTGATGTCAGTGTGAACGCTCTGATCAGGAACGCAATAATGAAGCGTTACAGCCAGCTGTCACGCTGCATCCGGCGGGATCAGGAACTGATTTCTGCTCCAACAAACACACACTGAACATGTTTCACCAGCAGATTCACACTAAATGATTTGTTCCTCAGGAGCAGGTTCAGATGTGTTTCTTTATTCTTCATCTCTGCATGTTCAGCTGCAAACAAGCCAAATATAAACGCAACAAAACTGCACTGAAGCCATGAACGAAGGACAAACATGAAGAGGTGATTTTTACACCAAAAGCCTCCAGAAAATCTGCTCCTTGTTAAAGTTCCTCTGATCTTCTGAGCTCCACAGGAGGGTGAACATCATTCTCCTGACAGATATTCCCAGAATCATGTGACATGTGACGGACAAACTGCAAACTCACATCATTTTTCACTCCGTGTTCAAGCATCTGCACTCGTTTTGTTCCTTTCACTTTGTCACTCATCAGTAGATCCGAACTGAATTTCTTAAACTACAAAGTCTCCAGGTTTGGCTGCAGCTTGTGAAGGTGGAGGTTCAAGCTGAGCAGGTCCTATTCTCTGTCTCAGGAATCTAAATGACGACAGAATACAAATGACAACCACAACTAAAAGCTCTAATACCTGATTTGTTGCGCCTCTCGCTGTGCGGCTGATGTGTCGCGTTGCCTTCGTCCTCCTGACTGTTCACAGCTTCACCACACAGATCCTGACTCTGAGAGAGCTCCAGAAAACCAAACTGAGAAGTTCCACCTGGAAAACAGACAAACGTGCGTCACATGAGGTCATATTTCATTCTTAAAAAGAACCTGGATGAGGATGTTCTTCTTCCTCTCGGAGCTTCTACCTTCAGACTGAAGACACTGCGTCGTAGAATCGGCTCCAGACTCCATGTCAGCGTCGTCCTGTGGACACCTGAAGGAACAGAAAACAGGATCGATAACTGTCACCGTCCGACCCTGAGCCTCGTCTATCAGCAGAAATGTCTGATCAATACGTACATTTTCTTGTTCGGAGGAGGACAAACGTTCAGAACTTGACTCTCCTCCTGGAATCCTGAGCTGGGGTTTGCAGCCATGAGGTTTCCTGAACAAAGAAACAGCGTTGTTTTTGTTTTTTTTATGGTTTTTTAAACACACACACATGTACACACACACACACACACACACGCTGCAGACGTGTCGGGACACAAACACTGACCGGGTTCAGCCTGGTTGTTACTCTGTGAGCTCTCTGATTGGCTGTCAGACTGAGAGTACCTGCTTCCAACCGGGGAGGAAATCAGTTCCTGGAAAAGAGAGAAAATCCTCACTAGTTTCACAAAAAAACAAACTTATTATTTAAAAGTAAGAAAGAATAAAGAGTCTGTTATCATCAGTCAGGTTTCCTTTAATGTGTCGGTGAGTCAAAGAGGAAAAGTTCTGACTTAAAGGTGGATCGAGAGCAAAGTTACATCAACTAAACAAACTCATTAAAGCAGCAGTGATCCTCGCTGCTTTATGGGACGTCTGGGTTTTTCGTCTCAGTCACTAAACTCCATCCTGCAGAATGATGTTCTCATGTTGACAAAAAAACAAAAAACTTACCAACTGATTAAAAACAAAAGAATTAAACTGTGTTTTAAAAGTGCAAACTTTCACCCTTCAGCTTCCTCACAAGCAGGATGGAGAAAGTTCACGATTCAAAGAGCGAAACATCTCAGAGATTCACATTTAGCTGCAGGGTTTGAGCATCTGAACGCAACACCTCACAGCAAAACAGCCTGCACAGCCAGTCAGCCAGTCAGCCACCTCACACCTCTGCATGGAGGGAATGTTCCTCCCTGTTTGCATGAACTCTGGCAGCTAACTGAGCTAACCCTAACCCACCAGCATCCAAAAACATGCAGCTTCACTCATCTGAGGTCTCTTAATGGCCCTTAGATGCAAATGTTAATTGTTTTTCTGTGTGTGTTAAACTTGTCGTGGGGTTGTGACCTGTTCACCATGATAAACCTTAAAGAATGGATGAATGCATGTGTAAATAACGGGTGTATGGATGGATGTTTCCATCTGTGGACAGACGACCTGGCTGACCTGCAGCTCTGAAGAGTAACTAAGTACTTTTACTCAGCAACCAGGCTTTAATGAAGTCTGGATGAACCTGCTATGTTACAGAGCGAAACGCAGCACTTTCACTTCCTAAATGGATCTGATATCAAGAGTCACACATGTTCACATGCAATTAACTCAGTTTTCAATTAAATAATGTAACCCAACATTATGAGAAAGTTAAATCATGTCAGTCTTAAAATGACGTAAATGTTGCATATTATCATAAAGCAGATTATTTAATATTTAATAATCACAGGAGCTAGTTTTTCTGCTCTGTGTATCTTGACTGTGTTGCCTTTAATAACACTTAGATAAGGCTCGTGTACTTCCTCTTAAATTCAGCAGCAGGAATCCTGTGTGTATTTTTGTATTGTCATCCTTCAGTATCATCAGTTTCACTTTGTTATGAGCCACACAAACAGCATGTTAGTCTAAGTCGTGCTAAACCTGCACCATCACTATGAAGTGGCCCTGGATGGCAGTCAGATCAGCTCGCAGCTCACCAGGACCGGGCTGCGGGAGGTGGGCTGCAGGCTGGACAGGCGGCGGGCCAGGAGAGCTCGGTAGCTGCTCTCGGGATCGTCCTCCAGAGCGACGCTGTCCGGCTGGGAGTCCTCCACGATGAGACACGGGTTCTCGGGCTGAGGCAGGCTGGAGTCCAGTTCACTTCCGCCGGGATCCATGAGGCCAGGCCGAGGACGGGAGGAGGACTGCTGTTTGTTAGCTAGCCAAGCAGCAGAAAACAACAAAGGCAGGCATGTGAGTCTTCAGCCGGTCACTGTTACCTGAAACTAGCCGGTGTTAGCATGTTAGCTAAGGTTAAAAGCTAGCGGCTAACGCTCCGCCCAGAAACAAAGCGAAAGGTTTCTGCCCACGGAGCAATAAAAGTGCCCCAAAGAAGCATCAGCACACACCGGAAGCGGTGTAACTCATCCGAGAGGTTAGAAAGCAAGTTATTAAAGCGTTAATTCATCACTTCATTCATCCAGCTACTGGTTATTAACAGAAAACATGCACGTTAACATGCAAAACAAGCACACCCACTTCGGCTCAGCTCCGCAACTCGCGGCAAAACTCGCAGGAAGTGATTTCATTGGTCCATCTGACGCGATGACGTCACACGAGACCGTAGGTTTACTTGCAGGATTTTTTTGGTTTTTAATTTGATGTTCAATGCGGGTTTTATTCTTAATGATTATTTCTACAATCGATTCTAAATGTTTTACTCTTTTTATGTGTGAATTAACCTTTTGTGTGGCTTTTGAATGAGACTTCTGTTCACAAAAAGGTTCATTTTTTTGTATTTTATACCAATAAAGCTTTTAATTAAATCAAAAATCTATTCATTCTTATATAAACACACACACGGTGTTTACTACTGTTGCTTTCAGATAGTTTTAACATGTTTTTTACATCTGTTTTCATGCTTTTGCATCTTCAGCTCCAACACCCTCCTGACTTTTGTTTGTTGTCTTGTATTTAAAATGTTAAAAAATAGTTCAAAGCACATGTTATTCTATGGAGTTACACACTCTGTGATGATAAATCACATGAAAGAGAGGAATCTAGGTCGCTGCATCCCGCTGAGGGATCTCAGAGACCTTCAGAGGTCCTTGAGGGGCTTTCAGGGACTCCGGTAAAAATGAGATATAGGTTAACTTTCACTTCCCTCGGCTAAAACTCACTGAGTTTGTCTTTGTGGTTTTTGCACAGATTATCACTGCTGTTTTTTCCACTTCTCCTGTTGTCTGATTTCATGTTTTAATCCCACCAATGAAAGTTTAAAAGAAAAATCTGTAAATCTGTGCAGGAGTCAAACTGCAACTGCAATGAAAGTGAAACTGGGCCATGCTTCATCTGAAACCCTTTAAAGAGCACAAACAGTGAAATACCAGTTTAAAGCAGATCTGCACTCTGTTCATCCTTCTCAGTTTAAACACACACTAAAATGCCCTCTTCTTCTTCTCTACAGAACAAACATTAAACCCTGTAAGAACCTGAAAATGACTGTGGTGATTAAAAAAAAATGAAAACAAGCGAAGGTTATATCAGATGCATTTTGTAATGAGCTTTTAATGATGTGTGATGCTGATGGTTCAGAAGATTAACAGCCGGCCTTTCAAATATTAACATCACTTTGTCATCATCATTTGACAGCCTCAGTTTCCATGGAGACGCCACATTTCTTGTAACACCGCAGTCTATGCAAATGTGGATCACAGAGAAACTGGCAGAGAAAAGTACGAAGCAGAAATCGTCGCTGCTGGAAAAGTGAGTTTCTTACAAACCTGGTTGAACTAAGTCACACCGACACTTTTTGTTGGAGAAGAAAATCACATGTTGTATCGTTTCCTCACTTCACAGATGCTGATTTAAAGTAACACAAGCTTAAATGTTTTAAACTAACATGCAGTCACCTTTGGGTGCATGTTAGAAGGGTTTTTGAAGGATGCTTTAGGTTTCAAATGACCTCCTGTGAGAAATATCTCATAGCACAAGAGATGAAACACCACCGAGCAGCATGAGGTCATTTCAAATCACTTCAGACTTTAACTTCATATCAGCTGGGTGGAGGTTGTGTATTTTCTGCAGGATCCAGACTTAAAAGCTCATCTCTGTGCATCCAGTTTGTGTGTGTGTGTGTGTGTTTGCAAGCCTCTGGGTCTTTTTTCTGCTCTGCTCCAAGTCAGCTGAAGGTGTAACCTGGCAGACATTAGCTGCGGGCCTCAAAGCAGCAGCAGCAGCATCTTTACTGACCAACAACCCGACATGACAACACTGAGGAGGACACATCCCCCCCTCCCCAGAGTGGGAACAATGCAACAATGACCGACTGATAATCTGCTAATTGTGCAGACATGCAGCTCGCAGTGGATGTAAGGAAATGTGGTTTGGCTCCCCGGTTGGATGCAGCGGAGCATCATCCTCCCGCAGCCGCCGAGCTCGCCGGCTGGCACCGCAAAGTTCAGCGTCACGTCGTCATTTCTGCAGGTTGCAGGCTGACACCCACATTAAGAAATGCGCAGCCACTACCCAAAATGTCTAATCTTAGCCACCTCTGCCGGAGCTGACAGACACCCTAAACACACACACACACACACACACACACTCACGCATACACACACCGGAGCATTTTGCCGTTACGCGTCCTCATCCCGTCACCGTTTACCGTTATTTCAATGCAAAACAGAAGAAAACAGAAAGAGCATTACCTTAGAAATCAATATGAGAGCTGTGGGCTTCTCCTGCTCGGTTCACTGTCCCGCCCGGTGCGATAATAACGCGTCCGACATCGCTGCGTCCTCCGCTGCCTCTGTTTTGCTGGCAGTCAGGGTGTGGAAGACACACGCATGGCACGTAAAGATGCAAAGGCATTTTTTAATGTAGATCCCATGCTCATTTCCTCCAGAGTCACACACACACACACACACACACATACACTCACAGCGGCTGCACATGGACGAGGAGGAGGAAACACAGATTCATGTGGAAATTTAAAAATTAAACTTTTTTTTTTCATAGTTTGCGTTAAAATAAACTTTTTAAAAAAGCTCATAAATGCAATTTAATTCGCTTTCGGTGTCTAAATGTGAAAGAATAACTGCTTTTTTCAGATGTTGCATTTCATATTTAGCAAATCTATTTTTTTTTAAAACTATTTTTTTCTAAAGTCAGTTTATTTTGTGTTTACATGTATGTGGAAGCTTTCTAATCTAATAGTCATGTCAGCATTCAAACTTGTTCTTTCTAATGATTTGGAAAAGTAACTACAAGAGACACAGAAATGGTAAATTGAGAAAGAGTGAAATAAAAGTATTTGTGATCATGTTGGACTCCAAAAAACAAAATTACATACAAAAAAACTACTTTAAAATTTACTTTACTTCAGCTGTAAAACATTATTATGCTATGTGTTGCACAAAGTTCCCTATAAATGTTCATTAATGCTGAATTTAACATTTAAAACGTATTTTTATGCTCTGGTTTCTGTCATTTATGTCCACTTTTCATTTGTTTTTGATAATGACATTATTTTCTTTGTCTTTGTACTTTAATTTCTCCCCTTCATGCCTTCAAAACTAAATTTATTAGACTACAAAAACTCTAATATCTTTAATTTTTGTGAGATTTCTTCAGCACTTCGAAAGAAAATCAGTTAATTGATTAATTTACTGGTTTTATTTGCAGTAAAGTTGATTAAGATTTGTTAAATAACTTGTATTTATAACAGGATTCTTTGGTTGAAAACGATGAAAATGAATTTGGAATAAAAAATATTTTGTTGCAGTTCCGCTTCCTTCCAGCAGAGGCCAGTAGACACTCTGGAGTTTTATGAGACCTGAGGTGCTGACTCACTCTGGTAACACACACATCCTCCTGAGGCACATTTACACAGAAAGGAGCTAAATTAACCCACTCAGTGATCCATCACCACCAGCAGGAGGCGTCACACCAGCAGCTTCTGTTCAGGAACAAACTGAGGAAGATCAGAGAGCATCAGACCCCCGAGAATACAACATCTGTCTGCACATCGCAGTGAAATACACACAGTTTTTCTTGTTTTAAGACAGAAAACATTTTCTTTCACTTCAAACACTGAAGTGCCAGATTATTGGGTTCAGTCCCTTCAAGAAATCCTCTGTTATAATAACCATTATTTGCTGAAAATGCTTCAAAAACATGTTTTTATTATTTCTCCCCCAATTTAGTTTAACAGCAGCACAAACTGCAGCCTGTAAAATGAGCAAACAGTTCAATCAACACCTGATATAAACTGAACCTGCATTAAAGGAGGATTTACATTTCATCCAGTGCAGATAAAAAGTTTTTGCACATTCACAGAGTTTTATGGAAAAGGCTGCAAAGATAAAACAGAAACTGCTTAGTAGCATCACTGTATTGCTGATTTTTGCTCTTAACATGAGATTTGTTGACCATTAAATACAGAAAACTATCAAATCTGCCACTAAAGTGCAGCTAAATGTATAAAGTTATTACAAACTAGAACTTACTGAGTTTATATTGAGCCTGATGGGATAAATTAAGCACTGACAGAACAGTGGTTAAGCTTTATTCAATGTTAAAAGAGCGTTACATTCAACAGAAGGGCTGTTTTGATGCAAAAACTCAACATTAATGAAAAAACAACACTAACACTGAGTTAAAACACCTCCTGGAATCAGTAAAGTTCATCTTATATCACATCAGCGCTCTATGGATCCGTTCTGGCTCAGTTTTCAACCCGTTGTTTTACTGTTTCAGTGCCAACTTGCAACTTTTGTCCTGCAGAATGAGCTCATTCAAACGTCTTATAAAGCCTAAAATAATGTTTCTTTCTGAGCTGCCGGTAAGTCTTTGTTGTCAGTGCTTCTCTCTGCTCAGTTGAAGCCTTGTTCGGCTCATGACGGGAACAAAGACGTGTCAGTTTAGTAACCAAAGCACATTGCCTGGTACTTGCAGTGACACTGATATAAATAGCAGCTTTGTGTGACACAGATGTCTTATTTTCAGCTCCTTTTGTCTGAGTTCAGCCACAGAAAACAACACGTGGGACGCTGTTACTGGCATTAAATACACTCAATAAACCAGATTTTAATATTTAAAGACAAATATTTGCTGTAAAAGTGCTCACTTTAAATATTTGAATGTTTTCAAACATTTTAGCGCTGAAGTTGATTTTAGACTTCAAGGTATTTTCAAGCATCTTTTTTGGAAAATATGTTGCTGTTTCTAGTTCATGAGAGATAAATCTTCATCCTCGCTGACGGTGACGAGCTTCACCAGCATCATAAAGAAAATATGATAAATACAAATTCTCACGTCCCTCGTTTGCGTTCGTCCAATAAAATGTTGTGACATCAAATAGTCACATAACCTGATATCCAATCAGATGTCCACCGTCCACAGAGCCACGCCCACCGATCCTCCCAGCTCATCCTGCACCGTCATGGTGCTTGCTCTGGATGCAGTTGTCATGGAGATGGAAAAAGGCTCAGCGTCCACTGGTGGCACTGTTACCATGGAAATCCCCACCGCAGCAGCAGCAGCCGCCTTGGTGGAGCGAGCCGAGCCGGAGGAGTGTGTTCAGCACCATGGAGAGCAGCACGCCGGAGCCGCGTTCCTGCACAGAAACCATCGCATCCTCATCGTGATCGGAGAGATTTCAACCAGCCATCATCTGGACGTTGCCAGGAAACAGATCACACAAGGTGAGCAAACAGAGGAGTGGTCAGAGGAGTGAACATCGAAACACTGCAGCTGAAAACATCTGGATGTCTGCTGATCTGATCTGTCAGTTTTTCTCATTTTCGATAAAGAAACCATCAGTCACTCAAAATATCTGAAGGATGAAACCCTCGAAAGTCTCATATTTTTGGACAAATGCTTAATTTGTTAAGATATCAAGTAGTATTTTCATCTTTTACTTGAGTAAAAGCACAAATACC
>JAQMCX010000001.1:28828760-28871813 GCA_029814765.1 Acanthurus leucopareius
TTTGTATTGCAACTGTTGCACAGCAGTTTCCCTCGGGATAAATAAAGCTTCTTGAATCTTGAATCTTGAATCTTGAATCTTGAAGTCACAAGGGTGCATCATCTGGGAACAATGAACGCCTCCACATGTTGTTATCATCCATTTATGTTTCAGTTTGGACTAAACTGGTGGAAAACTCAGGCCTTCTGTTGGTTGAGATGTTTGTAGTTGTGTTTCCTGGAAGAGATGATGCCTCTTTTCCACTGACTGAAGAAAAGCTTCCACCATGAAAGTGTGGAACATTTAGAGAAAGAAAGGATGAGGAAGGACGAGTGCAGCTGCCGTCCTTCAGATGGACACAAGGCGAGGTCACGGAGAACAGAGTCGCTTCTCTCTCTCAGAAACTCATTAGTCCACAAACACTGAAAAACCATGTGACCTTGACCGACTGCTGTGTGTGTGTGTGTGTGTGTGTGTCCTTCAGTGTGTGTGAGAGAATTGAGAGTGATGTAAGGAGTGAAGGAGGGAGGGAGGAGTGAGGGAGGGAGGGCTGGAATAACTGAGACATTCAGGGGAGGAAAAATCAGCTCGTCTGAGGAGAAGGGCGCGGCGTTGGCGGCGGGTTCGGCGGCGTCCGTGGCGAGCTGAGCTGAGCTGAGCTGAGCTGAGCTTCACGGCTTCCAGCTGCCTGACATTTAGAGGAGGCTGATGGTCATCTGAGATGATGCACATGATGAGTTTCACTTACAGAGGAGGTTAAATTACCATGACGACCCCAAAAATGTCTGTTTACACACCTTTTAATTTACCGGAAGAAGAAACTTTTCTGTCTAAAAGTGACAAACGACAGTCTCATCAGATTTCAGTCTGTGCTCGTTTTTGTGGGTTATTTCTGTATCAAAAGATTTCCTCTGTGATCCAAAAACAAGATAAAAGTGATGAAAGTCCAGGTTTTTTTTTCTGATTTGAACAGCGAGCCCGTGAATGAGCGCCGGCGTCTCGGTCTGCTGGTGAAACGCTGTGATTCATGGGTCATGGTGAGTCAGGTTGGCAGGGCGAAGGGTCTATTTTCAGTCCGTCTGAGTCCCACCCAGCAGCTGCTGTTTGAGTCACAGCTGTTTGAAATCCCCTTCCCAGAACGGACCATCCACTCGCTTCCCACCCGCTTATAACAGCAGACTTTATTTTTCTGGATGTGAACGTCATCCACCTCCAGCAGGAACTTAGTGTTTGGGATTAACTTAATAAAATAAGGCGATTAATCTCACATACATGTGGGTTGATAACTATTAATAAACAGTTTACCTGTTGATTTAATGCACGTTTTGCCTGTTTACTTGGATATTATTATGTTGTTTATGACTATTTTCTGTGTTAGATTTTCCTGCTGTGGGTTTTATTTGATTTCTGCAGTTTGAACATCAGTTTGCAGAGACTTGAGTGAGGTAATAAACATCTGCTTTTGATTAAATGGCTGTTTGGTCACATTCACGAGTGGCACCTTTGAATTAAACTCCAACAGCAGGCGACATGTTAAACAGCAGTGTGTCTTACATGTAGCGTGCTAAATGTTAGCATGTTTTTATGGATTTAAATCATTCATAGTTAAAAGATGGACGACATCAGTCCTTCAAAAGTGAAGCCAAAGCATCTCACTCGCCCCCTGGTGTCTGGTTGCAGTATAGGTCATTAACTCCGCCCCCTCAGTGTTAGCAGACGAGACTAAGCACCAAAGTGCACCGTAAATGAGTTTTTCCAGGGATGTTTTTTGTTATTTGGGGTTGTTATCATGCTGGTGTTTTGTGTTTTGTGTTTGGTTGTAATTAATTAGACAGAAAAGATGCATGAAGTGTCATAATTAACAGCCAATCCTAACCTGTAGCTGAGGAGGGCACCTGTATGCATCAGCCAATCACTGCTGCTTACAAGTGACATCACCATAGCAAAATAGCTGCGCCTTTATTAGGAGTATTACGGCTTCATTACAGTACAGGAGGAAGAAGGGAAGATGTTTTGTTTATACATAATTTTCTAAAAAGTGATGAAATTTGTGAGAAATAACTGTCGTTAGGTTTCTCTTATTTCAATCATAGAAGAAGAAAAGCAGCAAAAGTTAATTTACTTATATTTAGACCTTCATGTTTGGAATAATGTGCATTCAAAATTAAGTTTTAATTTAACATTTCATGAATAATTTCGACCTCTAAGAAAAATCCAAATAAAGGTGATTAAAAAAACAGATTACGAAATTTTTTAATATTATTTTTTAGGAAACATTTGGTGCGTTTGAGGACTCTTGACCTCAGTATTTTTAAAATCTTGTCCATGGTCATAAACTCAAGCTCAACATTCGCTTCATCATCCATATCATCATCATCATCAACATATATTGTATCACATTACAAGAAGTCGACTCGGAGGATTTTTCCAGATTCCCGTGAACGCCGCTTGGTCATTTTGCATCCTCCGAAACGGGAGTGTACGACGGGCTCCTGAATGCGGCGCGAGCCAGCAGATAGATAGCAGAGTGTAGGTGTTGATCTGTACCAGGCCGACCCTCCCTTCATCCTCATCCTCATCCGCAGCCCAGCAGCAGCAGCGGCAGCAGCAGCGGCAGCATCACCGCCCCTCCCTCCGCTCCATCCTCAGCACCGAAGGACGGTAAGACCCCCTTCCTCTCCTTCTTCTCCTCCTCCACCCCTCCGTTTACGGTCGCTTCGGACGCCCTGACAGGCTGCAGATCAGGCGGTGGACAGTCGCTCCCTCTCGGCTCCGCCGCGGTGAGACAGACGCACGTCGGCAGGCGCGGTGATCCGGAGTGTGACCGCACCGTCGGTCTGAGCGGGCGGCTCGTTTTATAACCGCGCACCGTGAATGCGGAGCGTCCTCCTGCATGCAGATGACCGGAGTCACTGAAGGAATCTGAATCTCTGCGTGAAGACATTTTTATTGACAGTGAGCGCATGTCGCTGCAGGCCGCGGACGGAATATGATGTGAGTAACGTTATGGATTATAATAATCCACCTCAGTGATTATTTGATGGTTGTTTTTTTACGGATTCTGTAATCTGAAGAGCTCAATCGATCTTATTTATCCTGCATATTTGCATGGTGGCATATCGGTGCGTGCATATGGTGCATTTAAGTCACATCATGTGATTTCTGGTAAATAATATTGAGGTCATGAGTCCTGATTCCTTCCAGCATAAACTCAGGTTAAAACAACCACCAAAAGACTCAATAATTATACATTTTTAAATAAAAATTAATGTTAAATGTTCCTCTCAGGGGTTATTGCCCTGTGTGATGGATTAAATGATGTTTTGAAGCCTTTTTTACAATCTTAGGGACACAAAATATGGTTAAAAAGCTGTTTATTCTATTCATATAACAGTTTTGTTCGGCATTAAAACAGTCAAATGAAATAATGTTGACTTAATATAAAAATATATGGAATTTAGATGTAATTTTAGTGTGAAAACTCCTCCTCAGGTTATTAAAAAACCCCAAATAATCAGGAATAAGGCGGAGGTCATGACCTTTGGTGGCCGGGCTGCAGCCTCGGGCCTCGGTGCTGTTTGTGTTGGTGTTATCAGCAGGATGATGATGCAGTTTACAGTTTTGGTGTCGGTCCTGCCGGCCGGCCGTCTGCCTCCCTCCGCTCTCTCTGACTCACGTTCTCCCGTTCACACACAGTTTCTGCTCATTTGTGGGCCTGCGAGCTGCTCTACATTCACTCCAGTAAATTTGGGTGACCTGATTTTTGAGGTGGGAAAAAAAAAAAGAAGCATCTTCTGAGCTGAAGGCGACGGCCGAGGCTTCGGTGCGTTCAGGCCTCAGCAGCTCGTTCGGTCGTGTGGATCAGAATTCTTCCAAAAATCCCCAAACTTATGCAACCGACCAGACGAAAGAGTCTAAAAATAGAAAGGTACGAAGAGACGAGTGACGGCTGTTTTGATCCTCATGCGAGGCCAAAAAATCATCTGTCATGTTTTATTTATATGATGGAAATGTGACATTTTGTTGTCTGTTTATTAATTTCTAAACTAATCAGAATAATTAACAACGAATTTGACAATAAACCGATAATTTAAATTATTAAGAAAACAGAAAAGGTTAAAAATTCACTCACATTTAATCAAATAAGAGTCTAAAATGGGAATTTCTTTGTTTTATATCATTTAAATTTAAAGGTTAACGTCAGTTTTTTTAATGATTGTCTAAGTGACTGTTATTGAAGAGGTCCAGTAATGAATGATGTAATGTAATGTAATGTAATGTAATGTAATCCTTTGGGGCAAACGTGTGTCTCATTTTACATCCAATACCGGAGTTTTTTGTGACTAACAGGCTCCAATTGTCTTTGTAAGAGTCTGAAAACGTTCAGGAAAAGATCTGGAAAGAAGAAACATAATTTTTTAAAAGAATAAGTTTCTTTTTGTCTGATCAGAAACAGTTTTTCTGTTTTTATTGATGATATTTGCAGGAAAACAGTAAAGTTTAAACTCTTCGGATCTCGTTTTCACTGGTTCTTCAATCACCAGCTCTGATTTGGTCAAAATAAACTCTCTTTTCTCTGAGTCAGATAACAGAACATCAACTTCCTGAACCGATTCGATTCCGATTCACAAGGTTCTAAACCGATTGATCACCGTTCGATTCGATCCAATTCTATTCAAAATTGATTGGATTAATGATATTAACACACGAGTTCACAGTCTTGTGATGTGAGTGAAGGTTTCATCGTTTCCTCAGCTGAGTCCTTCAGTTTCCTCTGTTTCTGTTATATTTATTACTGATCAACCTGCTGATTTTTTTCTTGATTATCATTATTATATTTAGTGAAAATGGGCATTAAAAGTTGAAAACAAACAGTCCAGAAACCAGAGAAGTTCAGTTCGTCACAGCAGACGAAGCAAAGCAGCAAATGTTTGAATTTGAGAATCTGGAACCAAAAAATGTTGATATTTCTGTTTAAAAAAGGCTGAAAGACGAATCAATTATCACACAGCTGCAGATTAAGTTTCTGTTGCTTAATAAAAACAATAATAATCATTTATTTGACCTCTTTTCACGCTCAAATTAGCTCCACAGGGTGTAAAAGAAAACAACAATCATCTTTACGGCTTCATTTGGTTGAACAGAGCAAGAAATTTAAAGACGTCTGGGATTTTATCAATCAAACAATTCATTAAGTAATCAAAAGGATCAATACTCCTCGTCTGCAGCCTGTTTTCATCGTAACCTGATCGAAGTCTGAACCGACCAGCTGCCTCTGAAACGTCTCCATCAGGTCGTTTCTAATCACGTTTCCTGAGAAACACTGAAGCAGGTCAGATCGATCCTCCATGTTGCCTCCATGTCGCCTCCCCGTGCTGCGTGAACTCCCAGCATGCCTCAGGGTGGCCGGGCAGAGTGCTGAGCTCAGCGGGATCAGGCGGGGTGGAGGATGGATGCGCAGCGACAAGGATAGTGTGTTTTTATGTGTGGAGGCGTGACGCAGTGTGAAGTCAGCTGACTCTTAAAGGAAAACACTCGAACCACAAACAGACGAGATGTTCGGTTTCGTTCCTGCTGTCTGAAGAACATCCATCTACAGACGGAGAACCCAGAGACTCATTTCTGTGTTCAAACTAAACGATCTTCAGTTAATCAACAGGTTAATTTATTAAAATAACATCATCAGGTGCAGTTTTTTACTGTGATTCTTCAAGTTTCGCTGCTTCTCTCATGACTTTTCTTCATATTTTAGACTCAAACATCAGGAGTTTTGTCCAGTTTAAAGGTTGAAGCTGGTTACTTTCAGTGTCTTAATTATTGTAGGCAACACAACAGTGTGTATTACCATGAACACACACCATCCTGCTGCAACAAACACACACTCGAGCACCAAACGTGGATTAATCCGCCGCTGGAAATAGTCCCCAACAAACGCACCATCTCCTCCTGTTTGAATAAACTTTGAGCAGCTGCTTTTTTAGAAATGAATGAACCTTTTTTAAATGAAATATAATATTTTTAGCTGTTTTTAAAGACTCAGGTGGATTAAAGAAGTCATGAGTTATTGAGAAACAGCAGCAGATTGAACCATAAAGATGAAACTGCAGAGTAACTCAGTCTTTCCTTTGAAAAAGCTCAGTGAAACGTGTTTAACACCTGCTGCTGGTTCGGCGTCAGCACTGATAATTGGATTCTTCTTCTTCTGCTAACAGTTTCTGAGTCTCGCTTACCTGAAGCAGCAGTTGTGTCTTTGCAGGTGATGAAGGAGTGAAAATACTCATTTTCCAGTGACGTGGTGACACATGTGAGATGAGACGCACGTTTTGATGCTTCTTATCGAAGTGCAGGCTGCTCGGATGTTTGCTGGCGTGTTTCAGGGAGAAAAGCTCCGTTTGTTTTTTTGTTCTCGTGACGTGAAATGTGACTTTCTTTGTTTGTTTCTGTTCTTCACGTTCACTTTAATGGATGAGCTTCACACTGACACGAGTGTTTCGGTCCAACCAAACGCAGCACGAGAGCAGATTTAATCAGAAAGGTTCCTGCGTGAGCTGCTCTTTGTTTCAGAGGTTTCACAGTGAGAGCAGAGACGTTACACTGTGTCACTGTGCAGGTGCATCAATAACAAACAGAGGTAAATGAATAATTTAGGCCAATCAGAATCAAGCTCAGCTATGATTCATTTCCTGGATTTAGTCTCAAAAGATAATCAACAAATGAAATAACTTCAGAGTTCAGACTGCTGTGATCCGGTTTCTGTGTGAGCCGCTCGCAGTCAGGAAGCTTCCAGCGGCGTGACGACTGCTGCGGCGCCGCGGGCTTCGCTTCAGCTCTTTGATTATTTCCCTCAGGACTCACCTGAGCGCCGCGGCCGCGTTAATTCACCTGCAGGTGAGAACAGCAGGAACAAATCACCTGCAGGTCGCAGCTACGACCCTCCGAGGAAATCTGCAGTTTCATAACTCCGTCCGATGGAGTCGTGATTCACTTCAATGTTCGTCTGTTCAGACGAGTTTCAGAGCTCGTTAACGTGTTTTTGTCTTCTGTTCAGTCTGATGGACGACGAGTTCATCGATTAATCAGGACAGAACGGTGATTTACTGATACAGCGATCAATCAGACACATCACCTGTGCTTTAGTTACACGCAGCAGGTTTATTCAGCCTGTTTGTACTCTGCAGAAAACAGTAACTAGTTACAGCACAAAGTTACTTCCTATAAAACTGTAACATTGAAATCACGTCTCCAAACTCTCTTTAGTCTAAACTAAAAAAGCCCTGATCACCAGTGTCGGGAGGTTTAGAGGCTCATTTTAGAAAAACTAGAATGAATCAAGTGCAAAACAAAGAATCATCAGCTACATTTAAGTCATTTCTATGTAATTTCTTTACACAAACATCTAAACATTTATAAATGAGTTCATGCATGAGAGAAATTTGAAGAGCGACGTTTCCATCACGAGCTTTTCAAAGAGAATATTTGATATTAAAAGTAGAGAAACTGTAAAGAATTAAATATCCACACCATCAAAAACTTATCCAGTTAGTGAAATATAAGTAGACCATGTGATCTGTGTCTGTATGAAGATCAATGATGTCAGTCTGATTTCTGATAATTACGTCAGTAAAATGAGATATTTGATCCGACATTTGCTGGTCGACACATTGTACATATTTAACAAACCAGGACGGTCATGTTCGAGCCTTTTCTGACCTGAAATAGAAAATATAGTTGAATTTTCAGCCCTGAAAGGTTTTTCTCTTCTGCCACCTTTATGTGGTCGACTCAGGTTGTTTGGATCGATGAGCATTGATCTGATCAGCAGACAAACAGCGCTGTGAATTCAGAGAATCAATCAAAAACACAAAAACAGCTGGAAACATGACGTAGCGCTGATGTTTTAACAGCTTTGCAGACCTGTGTTTTCAAAAATCTGCCAAAAAAATCCCTCCTGCACGACAGAAAGATGCAGAACATCAGAATGAAGTTCATTCAAATATTTACTTTTTACTTTAAAGAATATATTCTGATGTCTCCCTTATTTTATTAAATAAATCTGGTTTGATTGTAATTCCTCCTCAGCAACTGTAACTGTGACAACTACATTCATTATGTAAATTAATTGCATAACTAGTTGTGGGTGCATGTAACTAGTTCCTCTCTGCTCAGTCAAACTGCTAGTTTTCCTCCAATAAACAGCGATTATCATCATCGTTTAACGACTGACAGCTTCACCTCGTTACCTTCAGATTCAGATTTGAACAATCTCTGAACGATCACGTAGCACTTTTGTTACAAAGGGAAGTTTCGTCATCGTGCTGCTCAAATCGAACCAGTTCACAGGTTAGAAACCAAAGCTTCTGCAGCTGGAAACTGAAAGAGCAGAAACCTGTCAGACAGAAGAAGCTGCAGAGAAGAGTTTGTTCCTCTGAGCTTCTGTGGAAGTTCATCTCCTTCTGCTGCTGAAGATGAACTTAAGCATCATTCTGATCTCCTTCTGGATAAACTGAATGAATGTCACCGATCTTAGAAAACCAAACAGCTTTTTAAAGGATCTATACTTCATGTTTTCACTGAAGAACGTGGCTGTTTTTACACCTCGGTGCTTCTTTTTCTTCTTCTTCTTCTCCTTCTTCTTCTTCTTCTCGTGGGTTCTGTCTCTGCTGTGGAAATGCTGAGCTGCTGGCATCATTTGTGACGTCGGTGGTGAAGCAGGAGGAGAATCACGCCGCGTGGAGTCTCACGCAGAGTGACATATGTGGGACATGATCTACTTTCACCGTCAGGTTCTCCGGTGAACGCACAGCTGACGTCCCTGCCGGCCTCAGGTGGCATCTGACGCTGTGGCTTCCTATCGGCAGTGAATGCAACGCCGCTCACTCGGACAGCAGCGGCCGTGAACCGGCTTCCCATCATGCACCGGTGGCAGGAGTGTGTAGGCTCACTCAGCTTTTGATTTGTTCCTTCATGCTGTAAACGCCCACTCACACTCAGACATCTCACTGAGACTGTGAGGTCTTTTTCTGCAGCATCTCCTTTAAAAAAGCTCAGTGAAACGAGACGAAACACATGAACTCGAGCAATATTTCACCCTCAGTCACCCTCTTTTAACTCACTTCTCACCTGCTTGCATGACAAGAACTGGCACTTTGAGAAAAAGGCTCCATCATCAGAACCTGTGCTGTGATTCAAAGGGCGACTCAGCAGTTTAATTTGGAGGTGAGACGGAAAGCCAGCAAAGACATGAGAAGCATGTTGAGGAGAAAATGAGGCTTCAGGAAAAAGTCTCACTTCATCTGACGTCAGAGGATAAAGTGCAAACAGGCCATTAAAAGCCTTTAACTTCGGTACTGAAGGTGAATTTGGTTTTAAAAGAATTCAGCCGTCATGAGACAAACACAGATTCTGCAAAAAGATTCACAGGTTTTCTTGTTTGGATCTTAAATCATATGTTTCCTCCTTAAAATGGCACCCAGACCTCAAACTACAAAAAACCCTGCAGGAATATATTCTTGTTTTCAGCAAACGACATTAACATGCATCTAAATGTTGGCGGCAGCAGCTGATCAACACTGTGACCAAAAGGCTCATTCAGCAGCTGTTTGGAAGCAAATATCAACAGAAGCACATCACAAACACTAAAAACACAAAGGATCAGTGGTCTTATCTTATAATTATGACTCCATATCTCATAATTATGGTCCACTATCTTATAATTATGAGAAAATATCTTGCAATTAGGAGAAAAGGTGAGATGGTTGGAAGACAGAGGCGTCAGAGGAAGATGATGCTGATTTATCATCACTGAGCATTAAGAACTTCAGCGTCTGGATGAAGATGATCTGTCGATGGATGGGAGATAAAGTGCTCGAATTTAAAGTGACACAGCAAGTTTAACAGTTATGTTGAGTAATGTAAAGATTGTTTCAGTGTTTCAGTGTCTGTGTTCATCAGCAGCAATATTCTGACATCTTCACCTTTAGGTTTGAGATGTGGAGTCAAATTCATGAGATAAGAAAACATGAAATCCTCCAAAGTCTCCTCTTTTCGTACGGTGATGAATGCAACGTTCCTCCTTAAGATGCAGACTAGTTTGTGGCTGATAATCATTAAAATATATAAATGATAATGATTTTTAAGAGAAATAAATGAGAATAAGTCAGGACAGCTGGTTTTAGAGTTTGATCTTTTAGAGACAGAACATTCGCTGTCAGTGTTAAACTGGAAAAATGAAAATCTTGTGTCGACGCAGCAAAACTTCATGTTTTCACTTTCATTTTTGACTCATCAGGCTGTAAAATAAAGTGTTTGTATGCAGGTGCATCGTGTTGTTCTGTGGTGTTGCTCTACACAGTCACACTGCCACCTACTGGCCTGGCATGTCATATGAACGCAGAACCGTTTTATAAAACGCAAAGGAAAAGCGTTTCTGTTTCTAGCTGAACTGTCGTCATGTTAACGAGGCTTCAGGTTGAAACAGACAGAAGAAATGTGACTTTATTAACAAATAACTTTTTACTGACGTCGTTTGAGCCTGAATCCTGTTTAGTGAACCTTAAACACGACTGTCAAACCGTTTGTTCGATTCATTTTACAGCCAAAAGAGCTGAAGCTGTGCAGTAAAATCTTTTCTTCCCTCCTCAGGAAACACTGACCAGCTGTTGTCCAGATGTTTTTAAGGGAAAAGCACTGATTTAATGCACAAACTGTGACCTCGTGTTGTGTATTGAGTCATTTTTCACTTACAAAAATGTTCCTCCAGCATCACCAGCGTCCCTCAGTTGCTCCTCCATCTTCATTCTGTGGCGTTGAGCCTGATGAGTGACGACGCCTGTGGAGCTTCAGCGTCCACGAACAGACCGAACGTCGTGTCGACACTCGTGTGGTTTTACATCATGTCGACCTTGGACATGCTGATGACATGAGAGCGAGGAGAGCAGGCGGTTAACGGGCTTCTCAGATATGCAGCCGTGTTTGTCACAGGAGAGCAGCAAAGAATCATGGGATTTTTCCAGTTTTCATTCTGTATCGGTCTCAGTCTTGTTCAGATGCTCACAGTCATCGACACTCGTGGCTTCTTGTCTCTAACTGTGATGATAGAAACTGTTTCTTCAGTAATAATCCTGATGATTCTTTGTGTTTTTTAAAACTGGTTTCAGCGCCTCGGTTTCAAGGATTTGATGCTTTTTATATTTAAACTTAATATCTTTGGCTTTTGGAAGCTGGGCTGATTAAAAAAACACATAATCTGAAGGATTTTAGAGGTTGTGATCGCAGTTTTATGTCTTTTTTTTAGTCCAAAATATGTCAAGAAAATAATCATAAAGAGTGAACAGTAAAGAAGAAAAGTCAGTTCCAATCAGAGATAATTCAAGTTTGTCTCAATCGCGGGTTTAGCTGGTTTAGAATATTTATTTATGTTAGCATTAACCTTTTTTTTCCTCTTTAGGTGTTAAAAAAAGTTGTTTTGGTTTCTAATTTTCAAACATTAAAAGCGATAAAACTCAGTTTCATTCAAACTTGCAGAGCTGATTTCAGATAAAAAGCAGCTGTTTCTGTCTGTGAAGCAGCTCATTTTACGTTCGGTAGATTTTAACTTTGAATCAAAACCAAATCCGACTGTAACAAAAGATCAAGATTCACACCTGAGAGGAACAACACAAAGAGCTTCAGAGGAGCTTTCTTCAAGCTGAGACATCATGTTCTGTTCACTTTCACTTCTTATAACTCTGTTTCCTTTAAAGCTTCTGACTAAGCAAAGAAAACGTTCCTCCATCTTTGTGCTACGATGTCAAGGTTCGACATTTTCTCCTCCAGTGGATTCAGCTCTCAGATTAATGCTGGAACACTTAAAGACACCAAAAGAGACTAAAAGCATAAATAACAAACATTTAACAGCAATAAATAAGTAAAATAGTTCGTACTGTAACAGATTGAAGGCAGGGACACACGTCATATGATGACTGATGGAAACATGAATCTGTTCCAGTCTGGATCAGCTGACGTCGACTGTCGGCAGATAAAATCATATCATGTGAAATGTGAAGACTGAAGGTCTTTGACTCAGGCTGTATCGGATGTTTTTGAACATTGATCGCATGATATTAGTGATCGATGTTGGTGACTGATGACGTCACCTGTGTGTCGCTCCAGAGAGACGAACACTCGAGCTGCTGGTTTGCTTCCATGTTTGATTCGGTATAAAAACACACATCACTCTGCGTTTTCCTGAGATTTTCAGGGCTGTGTGTTGCTGGTGACTCAGTTTTAAGGGTTAACGCATGGAAGTGAAATATTTAAAATGCAGAATTTCTACCTTCAAAGCACTTTGGAAAGTCCAATGATGAAAATCCTTGAAACTTCTTTGAAAACTTTGCATCCAAGTGAATCACAAAGCTCCATCATGAAAGTGAAGGACTCTGCAGCCATCGAATCCCCCCAGTTGTTGCTTTACTCTTTGTTTTTAGTAATATTTCTAAAACTTCAGCCTGAGTTTAGACCGTTTCTTCCACACTGTGAGCTGAATGACAACAGCTGCAGGAGTTTAGAGCCAATCAGCCAGCAGGTTTCAGAGCCTCTCTGTCGTCTCCTTTGTGTCTCTCTCTGAGCTCTGCTTCATTTATTCAGAGAATAATGTTCATGCTGCAAACAGTAAACGCTGCCGCTTTGGTTTGGTTGTTTTTTTTTACATTCGAATGGTCTCCTGGCTTCAGTAGAAGAACAGTTCTTCTCTTCATGTTTGAGCAGCAGCTGAGCAAACTCAGACCCTGAGCTGTTTTCAGAGGAGAGCGTGACAGTGGAACAGTAACATCTGTAAACTGGGCCACAGTGTGTTTGCTCATTAAACACGGTGCTAATCTGATGTTGGCCCTTCGTTTGCATAAATTGTCTCATTCTTCCGGCTCATCAGCCGACACATTCCCCCAGAAACTGGTGAGACGCTGCAAAGAGTCGCCCGTGTTTCATGTATCTTTGACCTAATGGAAGGTTTTCTGACCTGAAACATCTCTGAATATGAAGTCATGTCATCGTTTCTCACAGTGATGAATTTATTTTCTCACAGCTCATTGCCTCATCGCCTCTGCTGCAGCCTCCAGCAGGAAATCAGAGATAAACACTCTGACAGCTCCCTCGCATTTCAAGAAGAGGCAGCAGCATCTTTCATGCTAAATAAAGATCCTCTGATGAAGCAGCTGCATGCTTGTAGCTGCGCTGCTGCTGCTGCTGCTTTGGTACTCCACTTCACCTCCTGTACTGTGTGATGTTGCGTGCATATTCTCATGCAGTACGAGCCTCCCCTCCCTCCCTCCCTCCCTCCTGCAGAAATGCTGCAATGCGTCTCCCTCAGCAAAGACTGGGTCAGTGTAACTCAGCTAGCAGCAACAGCCGGAGAAGCGTCCCCATAGCAACAGCCAATGAGGCTCGATGTGGAGGGATTATTTTCTGTGTTATTGTTGTGATTGTTTGTGAAAAGAGCGTATTTCCAGGATTAAACTCGTCGGAGGGGCTTTAATCGGTGGCAGGGGGAGAAAAGGGAGGCGAAGGAGCAGCAGGGGGAGTCGGGGAGTCGGGGTGGGGTTGACGTGGCCGTATGTGCAGAGTGTGATGCCGTCAGACCGAGCGTTGTGTTTCCAGCAGATGATACAGTGTGTTTATACTGGAAAGTATCGCAGTGTGAGTTTTTAAGCAGCTTATTTTGTGGCAGTTTTTTCTTCAGAGTCCCGTCAGACATCCTGAGTGTTTCTGCTCTGTTTCACATCATCACCAGCAGCAGCACAGAGCAAGCGAACAGGCTTTTTATCAGGCAGGACGATTCAAAAAGTGACAGAGTTACTGTGCTGTCTGAGGCCTTCTGAGATTTATTTGTGTTTAACCTCACTGCATATAGTTTTATTCCCTTCCTGGCTGTGTTTTGGACCATGTTGGTCAATCTTTACATCCCTCACTTTGATTCAGACTGAAACGTTCCAGCCGATGTTACCTTGAACTGAAGTACAGGCACATATTCATGTTCTGAGCAGGTTGAACTGTAACAGCTGAAGAGGTTTTTAACCTTTAGTCAAGTGTCACCATCAGGTTAAACCTCTAATTTGTTTAATGCATCGTTTTATGATCTCCCATCAGCCTCAGATGTACTTGAAGTATTGCTCATTAGCAAATTAAATCAGAAAAATTAGCATGCATGTTAAACATAGCAGGTAATATCAGCAGTTGCAGCGCCGTCACTGTGAGCGAGTCCGAGTGAAACATGACAAAGTCTTTGGTGTCGATCATCTCGTTTAACTTTCAGCAGGAAAACGAAGCATATATCAAGAATTATAAACTTTTCAATCAAATTGTTTTTTATTACTATTAGGAGTTGTAGGGTTTTATCCTACAATGATTTTTTTTAAGAATATTTAAGTGTTTTGAATTTTTTTTTCTATAATTAGAGCAACATCAGAAAAGGCCTTTGAGACTCAGTGATGTCTTTCCTTTCAGTCCTCGCCTCTCATCTTTTGGCCTCGGTGTACTCATGAGTTTTTCATCTGTGTGTCCTGCAGGCCAGCGGGTTCTCCAGTATCAGAGTGATGCCCTGGAGACAGTGGTGTTGGTGAACCCATCAGAAGATACAGCTGCTACAGAGGTGAGTCACAGCTGGACGACACCGACAGAACACCGACGCTGCGACTGCTGCAGAAACTCTGAAATGTCCTGAGTTGTTACTCGAATCACGTTGTTAAGTTTCAGGTCAGTGTTTAGTCTGATTTGACCTCGAGAAGACGACGGCAGCGCCTGATGTTCACCATTTAACCTCAGTGAGAGTTTCATGTCTGTGCTTGTGATCGTCACTTCACTGATTAACAGGAAAACACTGTCGCTCTCAGCTGAAGCCAAGCAGTGGGCCACACAGACGTTTCTTTGATAATCTGCCTTTGAATAAATATTAAAAGTATTTTTATCTGTGATACACCTGATCCCCGAACCTGCCAAGAAAACGTTAATGTCTGAAAACACAATTTACTCTGCATTGCACTTTGCTTCAGCCTCTCAGTGAGACACAGAAACGGTGTGTGTCTAAATCAGACGACTCTTTTCAAAAAATGTATCATCCCAAAGCATTTCTGCCAGCAGTTCTGACAGTGATGCATCTCTACTTTATCAGATTCGCTCTCTGATCTCTGACTCTTCTGGGAATAAGTTGCTGATTCTGAGTGGCCAGAGCTCCGAGCAGGGAGGCGACATCCAGCTGCAAGGTGGATCCTTCACCTGGCAACATTTCTCCGACATCATTTCAGATCCTCAAGTAAGCGAAGTGCACCATCTCTCCTAATACTTTTTTTCAATGTGTTTGTGTGTGATAAACCTGCAATCATTAAGCTCACACAGACACAGTTATTCTAGTTTGTGTTTCACTGTTACTGTGTTTCCAGGTGATTGAACTCCTGTCCACGTCCTCTTCAGAGCAGCCGTCCAGGCTCACTGTTTCTTGTCAGGGAGACGGGGGCTGGGGCTCCTTGGGCCAAAGCCAGGAGCAGCAGTCGCTCCAAAATCTTCTGGAATATCGTCTGAATCCTGAACCTCACCTCCCTGACATGGACGGAGTCACCGAGTTCACCGATTATGTCTCAGAGACGGTGGATGTGCCGTCGTCCTTTGACCTCCTGGAGCCTCCAACCTCTGGAGGTTTCCTGAAACTGTCCAAACCCTGCTGCTACATCTTCCCCGGAGGCAGGGGCGACTCCGCTCTGTTTGCCGTCAATGGATTTAACATCCTGGTTGATGGAGGGTCTGATCGGAAGTCTTGCTTCTGGAAGCTGGTTCGCCACCTGGACAGGATCGACTCTGTTCTGCTCACACATATTGGTGCAGACAACCTCCCTGGCATCAACGGGTTGTTCCAGAGAAAGATCGCAGAGCAGGAAGAGGAGCGTAATCAAGGATCTGGCTCCAGCAATGGAGACTGGATGAAGAACCTGATCTCCCCTGAGCTCGGCATTGTGTTTTTCAATGTGCCAGAGAAGCTCCGGATGCCTGAGTCCACACTCAAAGTGAAGAGAAGCATTGAGGAGGCATCTCTTACATTGCAGTACCTCAATAAGCTTGGTATAACACCAGAGCCTCTTCACAGGGTCGTCAGCAACACTATTGAACCTATCACACTATTCCACAAACTCGGTGTAGGAAAGTTAGACATGTATGTCTTGAATCCTGTAAAGGAAAGCAAAGAGATGCAGTTTCTAATGCAGAAATGGGCTGGAAACAGCAAAGCCAAGACAGGGATTACGATGCCCAACGGAAAAGAAGGAGAAATATCTGTCCCTTATTTGACATCAGTCACTGCTCTCATTGTTTGGATTCCTCACCGTCCAACAGAAAAGATAGTCAGAGTGCTTTTCCCCGGAAATGCACCGCAGAATAAAATCTTCGAGGGTCTGGAGAGACTGAAACACCTGGACTTCCTGCGATACCCAGTGGCTACCCAAAAAGACATATCATCAGGTGCACCTCCTCCCATCATCAAACAGACCAAAATAAGATCCAGGACTGACAGCAAAGAGAGTCTCAAATCTTCACCCAAACCACACGCTAAAACAAAGAAAGAAGCCAGCAAGCAGGACGAAGAGGCCAAGAGTGACATCACTAAAGAGAATAAAGTAGAAAAGAAAGAAGAGAAGAAGCTGAAAAGTGAAAGTCTAAAAGCCACCAAACAACAGAAGAACAGTGAAGTGGCCCCCGTGGCAGACAAAAAGTCAGAGAAGAAGAAAATATCCAAGGAAAAAACTGCCAAACAAGAGAAAGCTTCCAAGATGGATGAAAAGAAAGACAAAGAGAAAAAAGATACCAAGAAGGAGAAACGTGAAGTAAAGAAAGATGAAAATATAAGAAAAGAAGAGAAAAAAGAAAGTAAAGCCAAGGAAGATAAAAAGAAGGATCCAAGTAAACCGGAGTTGAGAAAAATCACCAAACCCGACCTGAAGCCGCTCACCCCTGAAGTGAGAAAAACTTTGCATAAGGCCAAGACTCAGGCCAAGCCCAAGACTGACAAGAACAAAGCAGTGAAAGAGGAAGCAAATGAGAAAAAGCCAGTCCCAAAGAACATCTCGGAGGAGGTGGCGGCAGCAGCTTTGGCTGACAGGTCCATACTGTCCTCTCCAGAGGACCTCACTGAAGACTTTGAGGCTCTGAAGCAGGAAGAGCTGTCCAAAGTTAAGAGCGTGCCAATCCAGAACGATGTGATATCTGGGCATTCATTGTTTACAGATACTAAAATTCCAACCTCAGTTTTCCCTGAGGAGAAGGTCACGAGCGTGGCCACTGAGATAAAACCTGCTTCACCCAAATCCCCTGTTAAGCAGGATGAAGATAACAAAGGAAGGGGTGCGTCAGAACAGGTGGCAGCCACCGAAAAGAAGCAAGCAAGTGATGGTTTCGACAGGAAGTATGAGGAGGAGAAGATGGAGAAATATGACAAATACGCTGCAAAGGACGATGTGAAAGACAGATCAAAGAAGAGTGACAGCTCAGAGGAGGAGGGTGATGTGATTGAGAAAGCCGAACTTGAAGGAACAGAAGATGATGAGGTCCTGAAATATAAAACAGACGAGACGAAAAAGGAAAAAACTGCAAAGGAGTGGGATGCCAAGTCAACGGACCAAAAACCTTTATCAACCGCCGCCTTGTCTGGGCAGGTAGCCGCCACCGCCTCGGAGCAGTTCTCCCTGATCCAGGACGAGACCATCCCCGGTTACTCTGAGACCGAACAGACCATTTCTGATGAAGAGATCCATGAGGAGACAGAAGATAGGATCCCACAGCTGCGCTATGATGTGGGCTCCTATGACATCTCTGTCCCTGATGTCCCTGGTACCTTTGACTCCATGCATGGTATAAAAGAGATGAAGAGTTCTGCTGAGGCCGATGAGGCCAATGCCAAACCCAAAGCTTTCATGGGAGGTCAGGAACCTGAGCTTGCACCTTACCCTGCTATTATTGCTGCTCCTCTTGCAGAGGAGGAGCACATCTCCTCAGCAACATCCATCACAGAATATGACAAACTCTCATCCTTTGCCACCTCTGTAGCTGAGGACCAATCGATAGCCTCTGTGACAGCACCTCAGACTGAGGAAGGTGGGAGGAATTCTCTTCTGCTTGACACCATCAACAATATTCCATTACGTGCTGAGGCCATCCAAGGGAAGGACTATCTTCACTCAGCGGGAACCATCTCACCCACCTCCTCTCTGGAGGACGACAAGTGCTTCAAGTCTCCTTCCTCCGATGAGTACCAGCCCAACATTCCAGAGATGGAGGTTGATGCAAAAATCAAATCAGTCAATGAAGAAGAAGATGATGATGAAGAAGAGGACGAGGACCAGACTCCGAATGTTGACATCCCTCTGGGTAAACTCCAGGAGGGCTACGAACATGCAGCCTCCATGATGCTGCAGGAGAAGGAGAAATCTTCCCCTGCAATTGTCTCTCCTCCTCCCTTCTCCACAACTCTGTACTCTACCACACAGGCTGTCAAAGAAAACCAGGCTCTCTTTAGCACAGAAGGATTTAAGATTGGTACTGATATAAAGCCTGTTTCACCCCCTTCATCCTTCTCTCCTGGATTAGAGTCCCACTCCAGGCAGGAGAGTGAGGAAAGATGCCTAAGTCCAGATGACAGCACCATGAAACTGGCTTCACCCACACAATCGGTGCCTACAAGCAGTGGCTACTCTCCGACAGAGGAGAAACCCTTCAAGATAGAAGACAGAGATGAGGCAGTGACCAGTGTTAAAGCTGACTCACAGAAAACAGATAAATCAGTCACTATCTCAGACAACACTTCCTTCATCGGTCTGGTAGGTGATAAGACTGCAATGGAAGAGTCAGAAGAATCTACAGAAGACAATGAGGAGGAAGATTATTCTTTTGCCAAGAAGGATCTACAGCCTACTGTGAAGGCCAAACTCATGGAGGCAAAGGAAGGCTGCTTCTTGGATGATGACTTCACCTTTGAGTCAAAATCTGCAAAGGTAGAACCGGAAGTCAAGGTCTCAGACAAGACACAGGTGTCCTTCAGCACCGAGGAAAAACCAAAACCTCAAATTCTCTACTCAGATGAAGATGAAGAGGAAGATGAAAAAGATGATGATTTCCCAAGTGGCTTTGGTTCAAAACCCACATCAGTAGATGACAGCAAAGTGAGTAAAGAGAGCACAGATGAAACAGACACCACTTTTAAAGAGTCTGAGAAAAGTGTCCATTTCAGTCTCTATAATTTCCCAGAGAAGGAGAGCAAAGAAAAGGCCATGTACATTAGACAGGACACGCCCTACGTGCATGGCAAAACCTTCTCTTACGGTGACGTTTATGACAGCAAAACAAGCTCAGTAGACTCTGATTTCTATCATCAGGAGTCCTTAGACAAGACAGAGAAGGACACTGTAAAGGGTGAAGTGGACTCGCAGAAACATGAGCCTCCATCCACGGTAACGTCCAAGGACAAGATGTCAGAAAAAGAGGGATTTACCGTCTCCCAAGGAAAAGAGTTCTCCACCTCGTCCTGGCCCGACTCCAAGAGCCCATCTGCCATACCTCCATCAGAAAAAGAAGTCAAAGGAAAGGAGGCAGTTGAACTCAGCGCAGGTAGCGGATTCCCGTCAGTGGTTGGTAGACCTGAGGCCTTGTCCACCTCTTTATCACCAGAGAAAGACTCTCCTTTTAAAAGTCAGACTGATGGAACAAAGCCACAGACTTTTTCCTCAATTATGCCTTTTGATGCTGGCAAACCTGCCACAGGCTTCACTGAGAAAGGAGCATGTTTGGAGGTTGATATGAGAAAACTAACAGCGAGGGATGAGGAGGACTATGATGATGATGAAGTTGTTGATGACGATGATGAAGATGAGGAGGAGGAGGAGGAGGAGGAGGAGGAGGAAGAGGATGATGAAGGTACTGTTGATTCAGATATTGAGAAAGGTGCCAAAGAGAAGTCTGAGAAGGAAGTGAAAAGTCCAATCAGTGAAATGTTTGGCTCAAATAGGCCTGAGTTCATGGTTTCTATGGCTGGTTATGGCTATGACAGTCAGGGTAAGCCAAGTGTCAAAGACAGTTCCAGTTCTCTCACAAAGGCTGGGGACAAGGCGAAGACAGACTCCTCATCCTTCAGTGAAAAACCAGTGGATTTAGGGGCTACAGGTTTCTCTGGCTACTCCTCAGGGTTTGAGTACTCATATGGAGGTAGTGAGAAGGATTCATTTTTATCAAGTCAGACCACAGACAAAGCTAAAGAGGATCTCACCTTGAAATCGACAGAGGACACTTATTACCAGAACGACAGAGCTGATCCGGATTTTGAGAAACAGAAGACACCGGATCTTCTCAGTAAGAGATCACTGGACACGAGCTTTCAGTACACAACCACAGCTGGTCCTGGGTACTCCTCCTCTTCAGCCTACAGCTACTCCTCCTCCACCTCGGGCTCCCTCTCCACAAGTCGGCAGTTTGGAGAGGAGCTGGAGACGCCTGCTGAGCCTCTCTTTGAGTACTCTTCCTTTAAAGATGAACACTCACTGGTCATGGATTCTTCCTTCTCCAGCTCTGCTGCTGTAAAAGACGACTACATGGAAGTGTCTGAAAAACAGATTACTGCTACAACTACAGCTGAATCCACCTCCAGTTTAGCCCGTTTCTCACCCCTCAGCCCATTTGAGGAGGTCAAGTCCTTCCCCTCCCTCTCATCCACTGCCTTTGCTGAGGACAAGAAGGAGCATACAACTTCATTAGGTGGAGTAACAGACAAAGGCCCTCAGTCAGACTGCTTCTATAAGCCTGATTGGTCTGAAGGGTCCAAGCTGGACTCAGCTGTTGGGTTTGGAGCTTCAGTTGGACTGTTTTCTCAACCTTCAGAGCTCTCCAAGGACAAAGAGGCAGCCAGCGCTGCTCTGTTCGGTGTCACCTCCTCACCACGCCCAGACATAGAGGGCAAGCATTACTTTGAGGAGACGGACAGCAGTGAGGAAGAGGATGAGGAGGCTTACATGCGTGAGATGACTCGGAGGTCGCCTTCCAGCGGCATTGCTGGTGGCCTCTCATTTTCTGACAAGCCCGCTGCTCCTGCCGCCACTGAAAAGATAGGTGGTGCACTCCCTGATGTCCTTGGTTCTCACATGACCTCACCTCTCCAGGTCAGCAAACCAGACACAGCCAACGGTCCCACAGAGGTCAGCTCAAGCTCCACCCTCCTTGCTGGAGCAGCAGCCAGTGGTGCATCTTCAGGTCCAGCCAAAGAGGAGCCCAGAGAGGCAGCAGCAGGTTACAGAAGCTCTTATGAGTGGGAAATGCCAAAGCCCCAGATGGGTATGGTACCTGGAGACTCCCCTCCTCACTACCGTCATGATGATGAGTTTGAAGAGGAGTGTGAGATGGAGCCAGAGCACCCTCCACGCCCGCTCTCACTCTCTTCAACTGATCACCAATTTCGCTCACCTTTCTATGCTGAGGAGTGCAGCCGAGGAGGGCAGGATGACGACGATGACAGCGATCAGGATCTTGCTGGTGATATGCCCATGGGAGCCACTTCCTCTTACACCAGCCGCACCTCACCTGGATATTCTTCCTCAGAGTGCAGGCAGCGCAAAGAGGACCTCTCACCCTCCTTCATCAACCCATGCATGCGGCAGTTATCCAGCGATGAGGATGATGACGACCAAGGGCAGAGAAGTGACCAATCGCAGGGCGATGAGCACGATCTGTCGGTCAAGAGAAGGGCTCACAAACAGCCACACCATCACCAGTCTCACAGCAGGGACAGCAGCTCTGTACACCAGGCTGGTGGCATGTCTGCAGGGATGGGCCTGGCCACAGAGGACACACCCCCCACCTCTGTCAGTGAGTCTCTAGCCTCGCAATCTGACTCTGATGTGCCTCCAGGAAATGAGGAATACCCTTCCGTCGCTGGTGAAGGCAACATGGACTCAGATGAGGATGCTGACTACATGCCTGTTGATAAATTATCTGCCACTGGAGGAGGCAGCCATCATTTCTCCAGGAGGAGCCATGACCCTCCTCCTGCTCCCCTCATGGACCCCTACCCTCACAACCCCCGTCCAGATGTTTGCATGGTGGATCCAGAGTCTTTGGATAATGGCTCAGTGAAGAAAGAACCTAAAACCAAGAGTTTGAAGAAGACTTCAGGGAAAACCAAATCATCATCCCCAGCCAGACGCAAGAGGTCTCCCATGCCTGTCAAACAGACACCGTCTCCTCGCAGTGCCTCACTGAAGAAGAAGGAGGCAGACAAGAGCTCCCGTATGTCTCGTCTGTCAGATGGACAAGGCTCCAAAGACGACGATCTCTCCAGGTCGAGCTACAACCCTGGCAAGGGGCTGACTAATGGTGTCAAGAGCAGCTCAGGTGAGCAAAACTGATTGAAAATAAAAGTCTCATGAATTACGTTTTATTTATGAAACAGTTTCATGGTAACAATCTGTGTTTTTTTCTTCTGTTGCTCAGGTTCTCAGAAGTCGGGCTCGGCAGCTGCAACTGGCCTTCCTATTTACGTGGACTTGGCCTACATTCCCAACCACTGCAGTGCCAAGAACGTGGACCAAGAGTTCTTCAAACGCGTTCGCTCCGCGTACTACGTGGTGAGCGGTAACGACGCAGCCAGTGGTGAACCAAGCCGAGGAGTCCTGGATGCACTGCTGGATGGCAAAGCTCAGTGGGGATCAAACCTACAGGTAACATTCTCCCCTCAGCTTAGTTAAAGGCCAACTTGATATTCTAAGATGATCAACAATGACAGTAAAGTTGAATAAACTCCAATCTGAGCTAAATGTTCATCACATTGTGTGGAAACCAGATTTTCTCTCGTCCCTGCACTCAAACTCTCAGCTGTGTCCACCATGCTGTTTCCTGATCTCACGTATCCCTCCACCAGGTGACGTTGATCCCCACCCATGACACAGAGGTGACCCGTGACTGGTACCAGCAGACTCATGAGAAGCAGCAGGAGCTCAACATCATGGTCCTGGCCTCCAGCAGCACCGTCGTCATGCAGGACGAGTCCTTCCCCGCCTGCAAGATTGAGTTTTAAGATCCTCCCTTCCTCCCTCCTCTTGCACCCCCCAGTGTAGATTTAATTGCTCTTCTCTGTAGCCGGATATTTAAATCAGTCTTTGCTTTGGGCTCCTGCTGCAAGCAGAAACAGATTTGGATAGCTGGCTATTTTTTCTAGATTTTTATTAATTTCTAAGCTCGTCATCGCTGTCACCATCTTAAAGGTAGATTTCTAACAGGTTTGTTTCCACCACATTATTATTATTACTCAGTCTTATAAAAAGGAGAACTTAGTTTTTTTCTGTTCCTTAACTCGTCTTTTCTCAAAATCCTGCGAGACAATGGAGTCATTGCTTATTGGCTGAGACAAAATTCCCATTGTACAGTAAGAAAAACTATAATAATAATAATAGAGTCACATAGGAAACAATATAAGATTTGCTTGTCTTCTAATTGGCCTCAATCAAAGCACAAGTTTGCGCACTTTAAGCATCAAACTGTTTCTTCCACTGAATCCCAGATATCAAACCTTTCACAACACAGACAGACAATAACTGTAACACATTTGCTGCTAAAAAACATCATTATGGGCTAATTATGAGCAGTTTACTTTCCTCTGTTTTACCTTCTGTTTTTTCTTCTGAAACGACGACAGTCCCGGTGTTGAACCTCGTTCCTCCTGCTGACATAGTGAGGTAGAAAATGTACAAGTCGACCCCAGCGGTCCTTTAATATGTCGTTTGAGTATTTTTGCCGTAGCATAGAGGAGACCATATTCAAAAATCTGTATTGTAGTGAAATATGATATTTCTACGGTTATCTCAAAGTGAAAATCAATCGTTACAGTAAGAATTTCTCAGTGGCTGTTATTTCTTACGGTGAATTTGACAGATAAGTTTCTCTATGCTTGTTTCCGTAGTCTTTGATGTATTTTTCAGTGTATTTCCAGTTGACATATCGTTGCAGAGGATCATGAGGAAAACTGAAGGCAGAGCTGTTGATAGCAGAACAAAACAAAAAAAAATCAACCTGATCTTTGGATTTTACCTGTTTTTATCTTTACATACGGAACAGCACTCACTCGAGGAGAGAAGACAAACCTCATATCAGTCGCTGCGTCTTAAAGGTCTTTATACGAAATCTGTGTTAAAGAATGAAGAATGTATTCCGCTACAACAATAGGAACATGTGGTTGCGAGGAGAGATTGTGTTTTTTCCTGGTGAACGAAGCTGTTGGCTGGTTGGATCGATGGTAGAGGTTAGACTGTCACCCACATGTGCCTTTCTGTCCTGCTGTGCTGGAGGGAGAACGAAATGTGTTTCTGTCGTAGAGGTTTTAAGGTGCGTCAGTGTTCGGTTCATCCACGGCTCTGTGGCTGAGGTTCGGCCAACTCGGTTGGGTTTTGTCGGTGAGAACGTCAGTGCACAAACACAAAAATAGAAAGATCTGAGTTGTACATATTGAGCATAAAACGGCACTTTTAAAGCACCAACTTAGTATTACAGCCGTTGCATTTTTCGGTTTTCTGGAGCTGCCACTCAAAGAAGCACAAATAGTGACCAATGTGCAACACCTTTTTTAAATTTAGCATCAAAAAATGTAAAAAAACACATCATTTACATTGAAACCTGTGCTATTTCTTCTAGTTCCTTTTAGTTATTGTAGAAAATATAGTTTTTTTTGTTTTGAGTTTGCATTGTTGGTTTTTTTTTTGCCACAGTCACCTCAATTTACTGCATCGTGTTTTTAAACCGAATCATTTAACAGGTAATTTTCTTTACTTTTTGTGGTAAACCAGTGGATGTTTTTACGTAACTCTTTATTAACTTGGTAATACGTGTAGATGTGTTTTAATTTGATATTGATGATTTTATATTTTGATAAGTTTTTCAGTAATTCAGTAGATTTTAAACCGGGAACAAAAAACCAACTACCCAACAAGTGACAGGACCAACACGCCTCACCAGGTTGCTTTTTAACGAGTACAAAAATCCAGATAATCCTTCGTACGAAATTTTATTCCCTCACCTCATGTAGTGATGCATGAACAACAGATGCATGCTTTTAAAGTGGGAGGGGCTGCAGGGAGCGAAGCCCAAACCTCAGAGGCTCCAGCTGAATGTGAAGATGCAGATTACCTTTACGTTCTCCGTGGAGGACTATGATCTCCTGGTTGCCTTGGTTACTGTGCATCATGTGGTACATCTGATTCATCGTTCACACCGGCAGTAACAACCGTACTGTAGCCTGCAATACACGTCGACTCTATGCAGGGAAGAAGAGTTTGTGTGCAGATTAAAATACTGGTGGTGTCAAAAAAAATCAAAGTTACAGCGTCTGCCGAGGTGACAATGATGCTGAGTTGAGTTTAAAAAGGATTATTAACAGCTTCTTTGATGCAACGGGGTTAAACCGTGACGTCAGTGTTGCCCCGTCAGTCACTGACAGTGTAATCTGCATTCCTATTTATTACTGCATCACTTGTAAAGGCTAATATAATATCAGAAATTAACACCACTCACATATGAGCAGACCACTCAAAACCCAGACTGCCAGACTCGAGCGACTCCGTTCACTCCTGTCAATACATTTTTAATCTATAGAGGATTTCCTATTATTCACACCTTTTCCAGAATTAAAAAAAAAAAAGCTTAATACACACTCTCACACAAGTAACCGCTGCATTTTCGTATCGTGCAAAAAAAAAAAAAAAAGTTAAAACGTATGAAAAAAGAACGTATCTGTGGCATCGGACTCATCTGCCGTGAAACAAATCATCATAAAGACTGTTGGTTTTCAGTGAGCCCTGCTTGTATGTGCATGTGTACCTCTTGAGTTCTCCTGTATTGTAATAGCTGAAGAAAAAAAACTGACTTAACATAGAAATGCTATTTTAAAAGATGTTTTCTTTAAGAAGCTAAGCTGTCCAGTCCTGAGGAGGCACATATAACCTGGCTGTGCTGTGCTGTAAAGAAAGCCTCGTGGTCGTTTCTTTCCTCCTTTCTGCTTTCATGGTTCTTCTTTCATCTCTTGTTTTAAGTGCAATATTCTCTTTATCTCTCTTTAAATGCTTAAAAAGGTAAAATAGAAAAACAGATTTATTGTTGAAAGGGAAAGTGTGGTGAAGACCAATAAAAACATCATTTACTGAAGAAAAAATGTCTCCCTCTTTTCTTACAGCATCATTACATCACATGAATGTTTAAAAATCTGCAAACTGATGAAGTTTCTATATTATAGCTTTTTATTTATCTAATAAATCAATGTTATTTCCAGTTAATTATTTAAACATAACTAAGACTCTGCAGCTCTGTGACTGTGCAAAGATGCAGCGGAGCTTTGAGCTAAATGCTAACATCACTATGCTAACATCCTTATATTTTCTAACATGGATGTTTAACAGAGAAAACGCCCCTTTTCTTGGCTTCCAAAGTCATTTTTAAAGTGTACATGATGATTATGATTAATAATGGCTCCGTTCCATTAAGCTAAGTGTCCCAGTGAACCAGTTCAGTGAGTTAACTGGCTCATAAATGGGATGCAGCCTTTATAATGTTATAAATTACAGCTGCGCTTCTCCAGCTGAGCGCTAAGGATGTTAGCTAGCTGACATTTGCTAATTAGCACAACACATCAACTGAAGCAGAAACTGGTGGGAATGTTTGACCTGATGGTGGCGCTGCATTAAAAGTCAGAGGACCAACAAAGTTATAAGATTCATCCTGATGGCCAATTCGTCTCATAATTACCAGGATGTTTAAAAACTACAGATGTCAGTCTGGTGCCTGAGGAAAAGTCACCGACGTCATAAATGTGACGAAATGATGCTTCAGTCCTTCTTTTAGTGCAGATTTTCCTCCGGATGTGTGGACGTTTTGGCCTGATGGTGGCGCTGCAGGAAGAGTCAGTGGATGACAGAAGTTATTAGGATTCATCCTGTGGACATCATGAATATCTGCACAGAGGTTAATGGGAATCCATCCAGCAGTTAACGAGAAGAAGCTAAAATGAAGTTAATCATTATGATGTAACAGGAAAAGGGTCTACAAAGTAAAACAGAAAAGCCAATAAAAGTCTAATAAAAGATTAATGTCAGAAAAACAACAAACAAACACTTTTCTGCAGCAGAATCAGACAGATTTGTTCTCATTATGAAGGAATCAACAGACACCATTTTTCCTTCCTCAGATGATGCGATCGATAGGGGATGATGGGAAACAGTGTTTGCTTTGTTCAGACTCTGTTGAACCCTTTTTTTTCAGCGGTGTGATCCCAAGGTCGGGAAGCGTCGGAGCGTCGGAGCCGCGTGGTGCTGATATGAGCTGTTTGTCACGCAGAACGAGGCGAACAGAGGCGACACTGATCAGCGAACCGTCAACCGTCTGACGGTTTGATGGGAACACACACAGTTTGCTCTTTGTTAGTCTGGAGGAAGGAGCAGGCTGGAAGCTGGAAGACAAGCTGCTGAATGGATGCTGCGATGACATCACCTCCTCTGGGTCACATGATCGGGGTGGGGGGGTCAGGTTCAACACAAGCACTGATTTCCACTGTAACACTGCTGGAATGTAACTGTACATTTTCTCAAGTAATGTTCTTATGACAGTTGGAGGTATTTGTACTTAAGGAGTACTTCTTTTTACTTTATTACTTTGCAGATTTACTCCATTACATTCATCTGGAGTTACTGCTCACATGCCAACTCACATCTCACATCCATCATCAGCTCATAAAAAATGACTCTGCTCTTTTTTTTCCTCCTCAGTTCGGCCTGAATATCCGTCTTCCTGCACGACGGCGACCTTCACACACACACACACACACACACACACACACACACACACACACACACACACACACACACACACACACAGTGGCGATGATGCTGCTGACTCACGGCGTCATGTTTACCTCCATCACATTTTCTCCACAGAGGAGCTCAGTTTGACTCCAGAGGTGATTTACCTGCTGGGTTTTATCATCAGGCACAAACACGTCTTGTGGAGCACTTGGACTGGTTTTAATGGTTTGTTCCGGTGGTTCCAGTTAGAGTCGTCCATTATCACATACTAACAATAACAGTGATATTAAATAAATGATGGTATCGCTTAAATAATGCAGCGCCTCTAAAACAATTCTGTCTATTGCTCTATGAAGTGTCTCTTTCATTGGATCTTTTTAAACATTTGTGTGATTTTTTTTGATAATAAGCAAATAAATTCTTCACTTTTTGGACATAAACATGTTTTTTATTCTTTCACAGAAACTTTCATCCACAAATTTTAATCGATTCGTCCTCAAAGTCGACATGAACGTTTGTTCCACATGTGATGATGATGATGATTCACTTCCTTCACACTGTTGTCACCTCAAAGTTGATGAAAACTTTACTTTAAACGATGTTTTTTTAAACTTGATAATTTTATTTATTTGTTGCATTTTACAGAACAGAAATCTTAAAACTGAACTAAACAACAGATGGAATTTTAAATTCCAACAGCTGAGTTTTGTGACATGTTTGGAAAGTATCCGAGTATTTTATACATGTTTCTGAAACCAAATGATTAACTTCATACAGAGATTATTCCTGAACAGACAGCAGTGGAGTCAGCACACACACACACATATTAACGCACACACATACACACACACACATAAACACACACACATGTAACACGACGGCGTCTCAGTTCACAGACGTTCACCAGCTCAGCAGGGAGGTTTTTTATTGGATTACAGCTGATTCATCGTCAGTAATTACAATTACAGCAGGTTTTAAAGGGTCAGTTCACTCAAACGACAACGACGACTCTTCACCTCCCCTGGTGTGAGGCCACGAAGACTGATTTGCTTTTATTTGCACAGAAGTTGAGACATTTGTCTGTGAGATTTCTCCTTCAGTTACAAAGCAATGAAATGAACCGACGGTTTGAAGAAAGGCTGAATACACAACCATTACAAAAGGAACATTTTAAGGTGATGCAAAGAAGTTCTAAACATCAAAAAGATCCCAAAAAACAACTCTGTGTTGTTTTTTTTGTAATTTATCCAAAAAAATATATTCAAAAATTCTTAGAAAGTCCTTTTATTGTGCAAACAGGAAGTTGCCCAGTTAAACTCTTAAACAAACTCAACTGACTCTCGCTGTTAAACTGCAGGAGCCTCGTTCAAACGAATAAAAACTGGGTGCTGAACTTAAAACTCAGTCATCAGTTTTTCTGAACATCCACGACTGAAACCCCCTGAAAATCTTGGTTTTGTTGACCTTTGACCTCTCACTGTGCTGCAGTGATGTAACAGGTTTAATGTGCATAAAAAAAACAGGGACGGAAACATCTCAGTGACTTCCTGTCAAGTGTTGAGTTTCTCTTTTCATAATCTGTCAAAGAAAAACTTTACAGTTATTCAGAGTGATGGAGACTCTTATTGTGAAGGTTTTGAACACAAACACAAGCAGACGCCTCAAAACCTGGACAAGTTAAAACAAAATAAACCAGCGGAGGTCGTTTTTGTAACTGTTTTGTGTTGTAGTCTGAGTGATTCGACCCTTTAGGTAAAAACCTGCTGGAACAGAAGCGAACAGCATGAACGAGCTCGTGCACACACACAGGCAGGATGGCAGCTCAGAGTTTCACCGACTCACAGTTCAGCTTTTCACCTCGACGGCACGAACACAATGTAACACCAAGACCTGAACATCAACACACACAGGTGCACACACACATGCATGTTCATCCACCTGAACCGCTGCTGGAGCATGTGTGCACCTCCTCCACACACACACACAAACACACACACCTGCTACATGACTGCTTGCCACAATAAAAGCACATTAAATGTAAAATGCCCCTCCTGTTTGTTCAGTGATAAAAGAAGAGATTAGCTTTCAGATTTTCCCACGTGAGTCGATTTTACAAAAAATATACAGTCGCTATGGTACATTTAAATATCCCACGTTGGTATCAAAAATACCAGACAGGTTTCGTTCAAGATGCAATTTTCAAATAAATATTTTCTCTCTCTCTCTATTAATTCCTACTGATTATATTAAATCTTTAATGAGGCTTAAGGACTTTGGCAATAAGCAGTGCACACACGGTTTGACCTGGAGATTAAACACTTATTCTATTCAACAGACGATGATGAAGATTCAGCTGCTGTCGCTCTGCTTTTGAAAATCACAGATGCAGGTTTCGAACACGTAGCACCACAGAAGCTCAGCACAGGACAAACGCTGGAGTTCGATGACGAGCAGAAGAGTCACAGATTATATTTTCTCCGTCTTGTACTACAAGTTTTTTCCCGTGTTTCTCATGAAGGCGATGAGTCTCTGAGCCTCTGTATCTTGTAACAGAGAGAACGAGCAGACGAGCTTGTGCTTTGACAGCGATGATGAAGCACAGCTGCCTCAATGCCAGGACATGTGCCCTGATACGTCACCCAGCAGAGGTGGGAAAAGGAATAAGGAAGCTGTTAATGCAAAAGTTAAAGCTTCACTACTGTCCGAGTGTGAGAACTGAAGGTCAGAGAGATAAGAGACAGACTGTAGTCGATTTAAAGCTCCATTAATCAGTAACTTCATGGTCACGATGATGTAACTGAACACATAAAACGTGAAAAAGTTTTGTCTTTTAGCTTTTTTTGCTTCTGTTTGTTTGTAACTTAACTCTCTCATTAACCTGATGAATCTGCTGTTCACTTCCTGCCGGAAACGAGCAGCGAACCTGCCGGATGTTTTTCTCAGGAGCTGAAGAAACAAACACACCTCCGGTCCTTCAGCATTTCTGCCCACTAGTGGCCTAAAATTGAACAATGCAGCTTTGAGTAAAGGGCTTGTGCGGCGGCACATGAGCGACAGTAACAGACGGCTGTTAAATTTGAACTTGACCATAAAGCTTCACTTTAAACAAGCGGCTTCCTTCAGTCCGGGACAGACGGAGTGAAGCAGTGGGCTGTCAGAGGCTCAGTGGTGTCACTGGTTTGTCACCAGTGTGAGTGTTTTTTCTTAATGAACAGCAGGTGGGGCTTCGTCATGTGATTGTCCAACACGGAGCTGAGTGTGAGGATCAGCTGCCGGTTCAGTTTCACTCAACACAAAGTCATCAAGCCGGAGGCGATGGAGGTGCTGGAGGTGATGGAGGCTCCTTCGGCTGCAGCTCAGCGAGGAGCCTCTCTGCTCATGACTGACGGCGAGGAGGAGGATGCTTGTGAAGTTTCAGATGTGAGTACAGTAGTTAACAGATGGGAGGTCTGTCGTTGTGGACGTCTCCGCCCCCGCGGTCCTACGGCTCAGCTGTGTGAGTGTGAGCTCCCACCTCCAGAGGCGTCTCAGGACCCGGGAGGCTCTCCGGACTGTCCATCCACAACTCCACCGTCTCCTGAGTGTCAAAGAACTCATCAGGTCCCTCAGGAGACTGGGGGGTCTGGGAGCTCGAGCCCGCCTCGCTGCTGCTCTCTCGGAGCTCCAGCAGCACAGGCAGCGAGCCGGGGAGGCAATAACCCTCCATCCGACCCAGAGAGAGCTCAGCTAACGCAGAGCACGGCGGTCTGAGGCCGGGATCTGACACCAAACCACCGGCAGCATCCGTGGCTGCAGGAGCCACCTCTGGTCTCTCCTGTGAACATTCGGGATCATCAGTCTGCAGACCAGGAGCAGCACAGTGCTCAGCTTCGTCCTCTGGAGAGTTATTTGGAGTCAGAGGGACTTCACCAGGGGTTGAAGCAGCAGGGCAGGTTGGGTCGAGGACTTGTGAGACGGCGGAGGGTAACGGCTGAGAGGAAACGTTCTGGGAGGAGTGAGTCTCCTCGCTGCTCTGAGGGGTGAGGGAGATCTTATCACTGAAGCTGAAGCGAGGGGAGGTGTCGGCGGTGGTGGGGGAGGACGGTCCAGCGCTGGACACGGTGCTGGATGGACCGCTGCTGTCTGCAGGGACAGGAAACAAACCCAGAGGTTCAGAACGAGAGAGACGAAGCACGAAGCACGAAGACACACGAACACAAAGACACAAAGACACACAGACACACAGACACAACTTCACTGTTATGATTCATTTAACTAAACACGTCTGTTTAAAAAAAACAAGTGAAATTAAAATCCTCAAAACCGTCTGCCCCCTTTTATAATCTGAACTCAACTCAAAACACTTGAAAAAGCAGCAGAAGCATTTGTTTTTCCATCTTTCTCAGCTCAGCTGCCTCTTCCACTAGGAGAGAGTGACCCCTGGTGGATGTTCTGTGTACTACTACACATCACCTCAACCCAACATCTGTGTATCAGATAAACAGAAAGAGGAGCATCTGTAATTCTGACAGTGTTAAAAACACTTTTCTGATTCCTGAACACTCTGTTATACTTTGATTCAAAACAAGCAAAGAAGAAATGAAACCTTAAGGTCTCATTTATGAGGAAATTAAAGTGTTTTGTTAGTTCACTGGGTTCTGCAGAGCGACGAGTCTTAAAAGATGACAGACAGCACCAACAGAGACTGAACTGTGACGCTGAAATGGACAATTTGAATTCCATAAATAATCCACAGACGTCTGGAAGCGAGACAGCCGAGCGAGGACAACCTAGAAATGTCAAACCTCGGCGTGAACAAGGAGATGCTGTGATACTCACACCACGGCGGTCTGTCAGAGCGAGATCTGAGAGAGATGGAGGATGAGAGGACTCTCTGAGGGATGTACGAGTCCACTGACGGCTGGTTGTGTGAGTCAAACATGGCGGACAGAGCTGCAGGAGCAAAGACAGAAGCACGGGTCAAATGAAGTGATAATGACTCTGATGATGACAACATGAATGTGTGTGAGTGTGTGTGTGTTTCTGACCTCTGGTGGTCCGTGTGTGCGGGTCCACCGCGCTCTCGCACACGCCGGCGAGGAACTCGTTGACCTGCTTTAGCGACAGCGAGTTGTGCAGCGTCTCCAGGGGATAGATGGAGGGCACCATGGAGCAGCCTTCGAAGCCTGCGGCAGAGGAAAGACACGACGCCCGCGGGCACATCAGGCCTCGGTTAGACCGAGCAGGCAGAGGAGCAGCAGGCAGCAACACTTCAGCTGTCACCTCACATCACTGCTTCAACGGCACCAAAACACCTCACCTCCACACGGCGGCTCAAAGCCTGCTCCTGATCCTGGACCGACCCTGACCAGCTAAACTCCTGCCAGCCTCTACGGTTCATTTCCACACAGGCAAGTTTCAAAAACAACATGCTGGACGCCAAGACAACGTGACACCATATCAAACGGCAACAAGTCTACACATCTCACATGTCTCGCTAGATTTGCAAAAGCAAGCAAAGAGATGTCAAAAAAAACTCTCTGTGTTCTGTTCTAACACACACAAGCTGCAGCTCCAACAGCAACACACACTTGTCAAAGCTCTCAAAGAGTGCAGCTCAGGTCCAGCACACCATCAGAGACAGTCCATCCACTGTTAGTTCACAACCAAGCTGCATCTCACCAGAGCGTCAGACCACAGCTCGCCTCCGTCGTCTCAAACCACAGCAGGATGTTTTCACTGCGCCAACACGCCCAACCAACAGCAAACAAGCAGGAATCACATGCTGGTTAAAGTCGGGGAGGAGGGACTCTGGCATTCAGATCTGATTCAAACACAGCAGCCGATTCCAAATGCACAGAGGTGGATGTGATGTGGCTTCAAATCCCCTGATGTTGTGAGAAACATGGAGGTTCAGGCTTGAGGAGATAAAATATCAGTGCAGAGCTGCAAGAACTGATAAAACCTGTAATCCTGCACTGAGAGACATCTGCAGCAGTGTGTTTCTGTGTCACCCTAAACATGTTAATGTTCATGTGTTATGTTGTCAAGAGTCCATGTGAGAGTTTGTGCAATATGTTCATTTCCATAGAAGCTGTGAGGGAACGTGCTGAGAACGTTTCTATTCCAGTTCTACTGCATGAAGAAGACGGTGTATCCTGGAAATGATGCTATGAATGCTGGGAGTGTTTCATGACACATTGTACTCTACTGTGTAAAAATATTGCAGCAGCTACAATTTGGAAATGTTGTTTGGCTACCTTGCAATTTCATCAATGTTTTGATGAGTTTTTCCACTTTTTCTCTTATTTTATGTGATATATTGCACCAAACTTCTCAGTATGTTATCATATAATGTTATCTAAAAAAGCAATTTCTGTCTGAAAAGTAAAAAACAGAGATTAAAACCAGTAAAGTATCTAATGTTGGTGGAATGTGTTTTTTAAGTGTCACTTTTACCCAATTCTGAAACATTTGGCTTCCGTCTTATTTTGCAGGATTTAAGAAATTTAATTCCTTTCAAATTAATAAATAAATGAATGAAATGGTGACAAATTGTCAGAGGTTTACACATTGAAGAAGAGGGCGGGGAAAAGCTTCTGACATCACTGCAGAGGGGAAGGACAGCAGTTGCAAAAAAATGGCCCAGAAATGGCAAACAGCTCACACCAAAACTCTGCAGACCCACAGAAACAGGCAGGCATGCAGAAACACCACGAGGCGAAGCATGAGAGTCGACACAGAGCGAGCACAGTCCCAACTAAACCATGAGCAGGGGCCGAACGGGGGCGTGAGGCTGAGGGGGGTTGGGGGCATGAAGGGCGGGGCCAGGGGCTGACCGTGGAGGTACTCTAGGGGGTCCTGGCCGGAGACGAGCCAGTTTCGGAAGAGGCGGAGGTGGTAGGAGCACAGGTGCAGGTGGTGGGCCAGCGCCCCATCCAGAGAGAGGTGGCGGCCCAGGCTGAGGTCGGTGGAGAAACGCCTCAACAACTGGGCCACGGGGTGCTCCTCCAAGGGCTCTGAGGAAGGAGAGGGAGAGCGAGGAGGGACAGAGCAGTGGAGGAGGAGGAGGAGGAGGAGGAGGAGGAGGAGGAGGAGGAGGAGCAGTACAAAAGACATGAAACGAGAGGATATGAGCCAGGAGAAAGGAAGAGACTGAGGAACGATACAGATGAGAGGAGGAACATGACTCTGGAGAGAGAAGGGAGGGATGCAGATGGAGGAGGAGGAGGAGGAGGAGGAGGTGCAGCATGTGCATGAAGGTTCTGCTGGAAACACAAGAGGCAGCCGACAGTTCATCCTGTCCACCAAACAGCCAGAAGATCAGAAGCAGCAGCAAATCATCTCAAGCGACTTTCTGCAATAAAACTCATCCAGCACTTGAACGAAGCTCAGAACAAGACACTGAAAATAAAAAAAAACATCAAGTTGCTCCTCTGCAGCTTCTCAGTTTTACTTCAAAAACATCTGATAACAACTAAAAATAACACTGATCCTCTTCATGAGAAACCACAGAGGAGCAAGTGTGACGGACATTTACAGGAAGCAGCAGCAGCTCTCCAGAGAAACACTGCAGACACTGACAGATGTGCAGGAAAACTTCACGCCCACAAAACAAACAATCTGGACAACTGACGCCATCCTGAGACTCTGCTCATACAAAGCTGCATCAGTGGGGGCCGTTGTACCTTTCGCAGTGCACCAGAGGGGTGGAGCCACTGCGATGGAGGGCGTGTCATCCTGTGTTCCTGCAGTGAATAATGTGTGACAGAGAAAACATGCAAACAGTGTGTGCATGTTAACAGGAAGTGTTCTTTTCGTGGGGAAATTTGCATTTTCTTAAGGTGGACTTTGTAGAATCCAGCTGTTGCTGCACTTGTTAAGGTGTCAACTCTCACAGGAACTTGCCACCGAAACAGCTGGAGACTGTGGACGAACACTTTCACAAGTCGGACCTGATGAACAGAAAACTCCTCATACGCACATGAAGCTGTTCTACCCAAAAACAGAGACACCAACAGACTGATTAGACCCCGAATGACCAGAACTTCCCTCTTAAATCCATTTAAACCAGCTGATCAAACTCATAAGTGGTTCCCAAAGTCGTTAACATCCCATCGTCTTTGCTTTCCTTCTGTCTGACCGTCCATAATCCAAAAAAATGATCCAGAATCGATACAGCAGAGACATGCAGTCGCAGCCACAAACGCTGTCATCACATTCTTCATTAAGAATTGATTATTTAACCCTTTTTAACACTCGAACACACCAGAAAACCATCTGTGCACTGAGAACATTCACAAGCAAATGTGAGCTTTTGAAAAACCAAACTGACTGATGTTCTGACAGGACAGACACGAGTGACTGGATGAACGATGATTTAACCCTTCGTCTGTGAGTCAGTGTGAGCTGATCCCGGTTCAGTCGGCTGTGATTGAACCACGATCATCTTTTAAATCCCCTGAAACAGGCAGCTTCGCTTTGTTTTGGCGTTAAATTGCAGGTTGGAGCGTCACTGAGCGAAGGTCAGAGGAAGGGTTAAACACTCGATGTGCCACTGGTGGTGTTTGAACGATGAGCTGAACTCACATCCTCTACAATGAAAGCAATACGCATGTGTGTTTGATGTCATTACTGTGTTCACATGCACACACAAGCCTGCACACACACACACACACGCAAGCAAACACACACATCTATCCACTGGAGGAAAAAAAAAATACTGAATTATTGGGAAATGGTGATCAATTTACAAACTGTATGCAGGATGTTAAACAGGGTTCCCACCCTTCCATCTTAAGGCTCCCTGCAATGTTACGCCAAGTTTTAAACATGAAAACAGTGACGGAGGGATGAAGCCTCAAACTTTAAAAAGGGGAAGATGGATCTGGTTTATAGGTCCAAAGAGAGAAACTCAGGGTTCACTCGTTATTTCTGAGTGTCAACTGTCTAAAACAAAGATAAACTCCACACATTTTGACTGTTTTTTGAGTTTTTTATAATAATATTAATATAAAGTCTAAAAAATAAGGTCTATCTTCAGCCACAGATGATGAAAAAACACTGTTATGTTGCACCTGAAGTGTAGAATCCAGTGTTTTTGGAGTTTAACCTACATCGGGGGGCAGTTTGAACCTTCTTTGTCTCTTGCAAGTCCCCAAACTTTATTAATGTGCAAAGTCCTGATTCATTAAAAACCTTTGACCGTGTTTTTTCAACTGGCCCTTAAACAAAACAGTTTGCTGATACCCGTTAAAACTTTACACAGACAAACACTGACAGTAAAGGGGAAAAAAAAAACAAATTTAAAACACGTTAGTCAGAAAATAAAGCTGTTCTTTAAACTACACGTTGCTAAAGTTTCTAACTATTGAGACTGTTTCCCTCCAAACATTATTCGCAGGAAGTTGTGCCAGAATTCCTAAATGCAACTTGACGAGGAGACACGAAGCCCATTTAAATTAAAACTCCCTCTTTACTACAAAATGCACAACAAGCTTTTTAAAGATGAGAAAATTACTGTTTCATAATTCTACATCAAGAGGTGACGACACAAAACAATAAGTAAGTTTCCAAAATTTCAGTTCACTGCAAACTATTATATAGTTTAGAATTTTACCAGAGGAACCTCAATGCACCACGTAAACACTCCACAGGATGTCTAAACTCACAATCACATCAGCGACAACAAAATGCACTAAAATGAAGTCAGACTCAACCAGGATTTGCTACAGATGTTCAACCACTGTCCCTCACACACTGAACTTCAACTGTTCTTGTAAATTCTTCAGTTTTCTGCAAAACATTTGAACAGTGATGATATAGGAAGTTGCTTATATCAAAATGGCAGCTGCAGTTGGACACTAACATGACAACATCACATGAGAGCCGTCAGCATCTGAGAAACTGACCCTCCACAGGAGAAACGAGAGAAAACCAGATTACTCTGATCCCTTTGAGAAACCAGGTTTCGCATGTACACGATGTCTAAGAAATCTAAATATTGCAGAAAGCTGAAAGTGACCTTGTGACTTAATGCATGTAAACTCCCTACTGATCTGGGTTTGCATAAATCCAACCAATTGCAGGAAACAAAGACAACGCACTGAAAGATTTTCACTTGGGAGCAGCTCCCATAAATCCTATCCAGTTTTTTTTTTTAACTGTAATCTGTATTTTCTGTCAAACTATGAAACTTTAGAAAAGTTGTCTGACACTTCCTGCCTGCTAGTTTCTTGATGTTTCACAAACTCAGTGACCAGTGGGAACCCTGGTTAGAAAGAAAATGTCAGGTAGTGTTAGAAAAGTAAGAATCCAAAGCAAATGGGTAAACAAAACAAAACAAAAACAAAAATAAATTATAAAATCATTAGAAAAATTAACGGAAACCTGGAATGCTGGAGGGCCATGTGAAAAAAAAACCCAAGGTCAAAAAATCAAAGTTTGAAGACATGCAAGACAAAGGGAGGTGAAGTGGAAAAATACTTGAAAGAAGCAGACGTACCATTAGTCGGATGCTTTGCAAACGACACAGAAAATCGTTTTACTGCCGGCATAGACAACAACTCTGAGGAAATAAAAAAAAAAAAAAAATTCACTAGTGTTACTTTGAGCCACAGTAAAGTGCATGTCATGTTTTGTCATTTCCCTGTTCTACTCTGCTGTGGACGCAACAGTGAGGAGATCAGCCAAGACCTACTGTTTAAAAATAGATGTTCAAGAATCAAACGGACTGTTCCAGAGTGTGAAGGAGCCCTGACTGAAGTTTGAGCAGATATCTGAGGCCTAAGTTCTGAAGATGTTTGGAGATGGCTGTGGGGCGACACATGGATGGAACATCTTCTGCTGACAGAGTGAGATGACATGTTTTTAACTAAAGAAGTGAAGAGTAACACCAAGAAATCTAAAACCTTCCTGCTTGACATCTAACCAGGACGAGATTAACACAAATCCCAGGAAACGGTTAAATTCCATTGAGCCTCTCTGTTCTGAGACAAAGAGACGACTACGACGAATATCAGCTGGTAAACCTGAGCAGGATCAACATGCTTCAGCATGAGAAGAGAGGAAAAAAATTAAAAAATGACAGTAACACTACACTTTTGGAGGATCATGCACTGAAACAACACTGTATGTGTGTGTTTGACCTCATTAAGGACTAAAATGCTGCCTTTGATTCAGGAAAAGAGGTGTAACAAGATGGATGACAAAGACCGACAGCAAGGCTACACGTGAGGCAACCAGGAGGACGGCAGCTGAGAAGAGACTGAGCGTCTGTGTGATACCACAGCGACACCTACTGGACGACATGACAACTGACATCCATGTCAGATATACTTGGGCAAGCAAAGAGGCCATGCTGCATCATAACTTAAATACTGACCATTTAAAGTGTATTTTTTAAGAACCTGGCTAACATTTACTCTCTTTCAGCTCTAACTTTCTGACTCTATCACGACGAGCAAAGACATTCAGAAAAATGTCCAAGAAAAGTTCAGAGTGAGGAGGTTTCATGAATGCTGGTTACATTTTATCTACTGTTACATCCACACTACTATGTTTTTGTTATCAAATGCATGACTTTCCCTGCATTTGTGCCTGGTGTCCAAACCTAAACACAGAGACAGGCAGCAGGGCAAAGATGCTGCTGGTTTGTTTCGGTTTAAAAACTTTGGAGTTGTGTTGGACACAAAGACAAAGACGCCTGCTTCTCTCGTCCCGATCAGGTCATTACTCTCTCATCGAGCACTTATCATGTGACCCTTTACCCAGATATTTAAACCAAAAGACTGAAGGGGTGACCTGTAAATTTAATCTTTAAAAAAAAAAAAGAGAACAGAGGACAGAAGGTCTCTGCCCAACAGAGCTAAACGCTAAGCGTGTGTGTGTCCGCTGAACAGGGACGATCATGTGATGTGTGTTTTCAGGCTTGTTAGTCTGGATGGAGATTATTTCTGAAACTGATAAAAATGTCCGTCTCATTTGTGTTTAGACACAAAGTTTTAAAACAAAGACATATTAGTGTGGACGAACTCTAAAGTTTGTCCTCAGCGTGTGAGCAGACCATGACAGGAAGTCAGTGCAGCGATGGATGATGGGAAAACATGGGAAGGTTATGATTACTATGGATGAGGGGGCAGAAACACGCTGATGGATAGTTGATTCATACATGCAGCAGCTCAAAACACAAATCATGTATGTTGGTAAGAATGAAAAGAAGAATCGAGCTTTCAGTGAAATCTCAGATTAAACCTCTCAGCACCTTCAGAGCTGATTCATCTACAATGACAAGCCTGATCTCCACTGACCAGCTGACAACATGAACATCCTCACAAACTCAGCTGGAAATAAACCTGATTCTGTCGGTGTACTTTGACTTTATTCTCCTGTTTTAACTGGTTCTGAGGCAGCATGAACACAAACTGCAGAAAAGAAAAAAATACACTGATTTTTAGTCAAAATGAGGTGCAGAAAAAGAAAGGATGGGGAAAAAATCCAGTGGTTTGGTGGCTAGAATGAATGAGGAGTCTAAAAATACAGAAATGATTCAAACATAACTGTAAAATACATGTATGAGAATACATGATATGTATTTTCTTCTTAAATCTCTGTTTTCTAATGAAGCAAATATACTTCAATCTTCCAATCAAACTAATTTCGACTGCTTCTAGTTTTCCCTTTCCCTGACAAACTCAATCAATACTTGTTAAAAACTGAATATGAGACATGTTTACGTCATATGTTTGTGCCCAGCTTCCTCTCGGGGCGTCTCCCAGGATGTCAGATTACTCAGATTACTTTAAGAGGAAATGTGTGAGACTCTGATCTGCTGTTGCCCTGTGCAGGTTGGTGAAGGAGCGCGGCCTCAAACACGTACCGTCTTTGTAGGACAGACTGCCGGTGGAGAATTTTTTGCGATGTGCGCGTGCGTAGTCCTGCAGGTTAGGGGCGCTAGAGGACCCACCTAGGACAGTGGTGCTGAAGAGCCCGGCGCACTGAGAGCCTGCGAGGGGGGCGGGGCGTTAGTTACCGCTACACATCATGCTGTTACTTAAACAACTATCCAGAGAGAGAGAGAGAGAGAGAGAGACAGGAAGAGAAAACAAACAGAGAGAAAAACAGAGACAGACAGACAGACAGACAGACAGACAAAATGACCCGGAGGAGACCGAGCATCACGAACCGTCTCTGTCTCCTCACGAGAGGTCGGAGAAAGTTCAGCCACTGTATCAGGTTATGTGGTTAAAAGGAAAAATCCACCCTGAAACCTTCACAGTTTTCCTTCTTGATTCGTCAAACACTCACTTCACTGAAGGATAAATCTGGTATTTTTTAAACATGAGCCCTGGTTTTATATTGTAAAACATTTTAAAGTGTATAATTGGTCCGTTAAATCACCTCAGAAAGCAGCCATGAAATGAGCTGCAGTGAGTTCAACGAACTCCTTGGAGGCGAAAACACCAGTCGAAGTCTGTCCAGTAAAAGTGCTTCAAGTGCCGCTGACAGACTCAGACTGGCATTCAAAGTGTCTGACGTTACATACGTGACCTTTAAGAAGACCTTTGTGTTAAAGGGTGAGATCCTTTCTGTTTTATCAGCCATTTTATTGCTCTCTTTAAAAACAACAGTACTGTAACCTTGCAGAGCACAGGAGCTGGTGATCAGGTTGTTTGTGTTGCTTCAGGATCCAGGCAGCAAGAGAAAGTAACTATCATGTTTTATGACGTAAAAATTACTGTTTTGGCCAAAGAAGTCTGGTTGCTTTCAACATGTTGATGTAAAGACTGATTCAAGTTAAATAAAACAAGGCTTTTCTCTTAAGGATCCTTTCCATAATGTTGTCAGACACAGAACAACAATTTGAGAAGGTCTTTGGCAAATATCAGCACTTCTGACGGATATACTTGGTATTTACTGGTGATGTTTCCTCACAAGGGTGCAGTTATTGATTCCTGATTCATGGCTGCTTGTTGGGATGATCTAGAGGTTGAAGTTTAAATGTTTTACACCTGTAAGTAATTTAGAAACCATGGAATTTAAAAATAGGGCCCAGATTTAAAATATACTAGAATTATTCTTTAGGTGTGATTTTGTTTTAGTGTCCAAATGTCCAAATAAAAAGAGCAAAGAGCAGCTGAGAGGAGAAAAAAAGTTAGGAGGCAAAAGCAAAAGATGGAGATTGTTCTTTGGGACTTTTCCCTGAAAAATGTCTTCCTGCAGGACTGTTAGAGCACAAAACATCAGAAGTGGTTGTTTTTTAAATCTCATAGAGTGTGAGCTCAAAAACTGGATGTTTATCTCTGATATTTAAAACAGCTGAGACTGCACCTCTGTATACATGACTGATAATTATGACTCAACACACATCACATGACAGGTATGACAGAAAAACTATCAACCAAACAACAAAACTGACACAGAAATGCAACTCGGGGTGGATTTTTCTTTTAAAGCCACTAAATCAAGGCTAAACAGGTGCAGTCAGTCTTTCTATCAACAATATCGGCCAATAAAGAAAATAATCTTACTGCAGTGAAAAGAGAAGGCCATGAAACAAAATCTTTAAGGTTAAACTTTCAGTGGAGAATCTTTACATGCCACTGGTGCAAATATCTGATGATTTTCATCACATTCGGTTCACATAAATGAAGCAGAATAAAGTCTAATATTGACTTACTTCTTGACATCAAACAAGTATTTTAAAAGCATCGAACTCATCTTTAGATAGTTAAAAATAGACAGACAAAATGTTTTTTTGAAGACTGATTTGAATCCCAAAACAGGCATTAAATGTAGCAACCATATCATCATCAGTCAGTTCTTTGTGTTTGGAGAAAAGTTTCCTTCACAGTTAAAAACAAAAACGTGCATTTGACGTGTTTATCTTCATCTGACCGAGTCTGCACACAGCAGCAACAGCCTCCAGAGAGCTTCATTCCCATTAATGATAACGTCTTCCCAGATCAAACGTCCTGTAATGAAACCCGCCCTGCCCGCCCCCCCTCCCACTCCGAGCAACATCACACTGTCATCGACACACACAGGGTTGCCATGGAAACACTTACCTAATCCACTTTGTTTCATCTCGGGGGACTGACGCGAGCAGAGCGAGAAGAGGCGATAACTGCCTACTTTGGAGGAGGATGTCTCTGAAAGAACCTGAAACACACACACACACACACACACACACACACACACACACACACACACACAGACAGTGGTAATGGTGTAGCTTTGGTGTACTTGATTCCAGGCAGCAGTC
>JAQMCX010000001.1:28877422-28889657 GCA_029814765.1 Acanthurus leucopareius
GCCTCTCGTACCTGACATGGATCATCAGCTGTTCAGTGTGGTGGCACAATAAATAATTTAAAGTCCATCAAACATGAGGTCAAAGAATCTGACTGTAATAACAGCAGAGATGATGGTGGTTTGTGTGTGAAGCTGTTTCTGAATTTATTTGCTGTTGATCCTCTTCATGAACATTTTTTCTTTTTCATTTCTAGGTGGGTGATTCTGTTTGATCCTGGAAGGGGCAGGAAGCACTGGCAGTTTTTTTTTTTTTAAACAGCTAAAGCAAAGAAATAGCACCTGGTGTGTTTTCAGTGGGAAACCCTGCTGCGTCTCACCTTGTCCTCCAGGGTACATGCAGCGGAAAGCTCTGCCCAGCTCCTCGGCCTGAACTCTGCCAGCAGGAGTCAGCTCTCCTCCCCACTTCAGCACCAGCAGCAGAGACGAACCCTCCTTTCTTGTGTCTTTAAAACAGAATCAAGAGCACTGCATGTAATTTCTGTTTGTTTTCAGCCAACTTGACTTGAGCTTGGTATCATACTGAAGTAACAAGGAGGTGCCTTCAAGTCTTCCTACCTTCTTCCTCACTCGAGGTTTTGGGCTGCCCGTGGGGCAGGTAGGTAAGTTGCACTTTTCTGTTGATCCCCGAGAAGTGTCCATACCTTTATTAGCAACAGAGAAACAAATCAAGTCAGGATTCATTAAAAATTAAAGCTATTTATGGATAAACATGCCTTCTTCCACCTCTGAAAACAAACCGATGGGTTGCTATTACTAATAATAATAATACTGAGTGCTGACAGTGCGGTGTTGACTTGTGTGATAGAACCAGCACTTCCAGTTCCAGATGATCAGAATATAACAATGGATCACACTCAGCTGTGGAGATAAATATCTTTTCTGTATTGTTTTAAAAAGGACACGACTGAAGTGGCACAGTATTGCCTTACTTTCCGGGTTTAGAGGCTGTTTACAGGAGCGACACTGCAGCTGTTAACAGCCACAGCACATCAGATGCTTCTGAAGTTGTGTTTGGCAGCTGGTGACCTTTTAAAAACTCGTTTGTCATAAGCACAGCAGAAGGCCAAAGAGACACGCAGGCCAAGCTGCTTTTTTACAGTGCACTGAACTGCAGCACACTCAGGAATCACTGCAAAGTTTTAAGGTTTGCAAGACAAACTTACAAACTTCTCTTAAAAATCTGTAGTTCCTTTTTTTGCATTCTATCAGGGTTTGACAAACAAAAAGAAATGACCTACAAATGAATAAAACGACTGACTGGGGGGATTTCTGCTTTATAAAGTGACCCAGTTTTCTTGCAACTCACATTTCCAGAACAGTCTTCAGCTGCTCCAGTTTGGATTTCTTCTCCTCTATCTCACAGTCATTGTGCTGCCCCAGTTCTGCTAACAACTGCCGCGTGATGTCCAGCACCTCCTGTTGAGGTTCACAGTCACAAGCTGTCAGAGGCCTTACAGCAGTTCAGGCAAAGTTAATCACACACAGGAATCACACACTGCTGGAGGATGTGTGAGTTAGTTATTACAGTGAAATGTAATGCATTCATTTATCTTTACCTGCAGTTGTTTTGGCTTCTTCAGCTTTAGTTTCCCTGTTTTGTAACCTCCGTATTTCTCAAATAGATCAAAGAACCTGGATGAATCAAAGGGAAACTTTTGATCAATGAAAAGTCTAATATGAATCTTTGTAGTAAAGAGGCAGGCAGTGAGAGAAACAACCTACATGGGGTTGCGAACCTCCATCTTCATCTTCTGTTTGGGCGTTCTGTCTCCGTGTCTGATGACGGCGATAACGCATCGTAGCTCCATCCTGAGGAAGGAAAGAGTAAGTTAACATCATCAGATGGACTCCTCCGTCATCAGTCAGCACTCACTCATTCACTGGTGACGATAACAGAAACCTCACAACTGTATTAAACCGCATACTGTTAAAACGTCGCTGTGTAAACTGTCATAAGAAGAAAGATTCACCAAAGTACCTAAATAAACAAAACAATAACTCACAATAAAGTGAGTGAGCACAATTTATATTTGTCTTCACTGAGTAACTTAAAGTCCACTTGGTTACACCACTTCAGTAATGAAGTGGTTTACAGTTGGAGGCTTGACTCGGGTTTGTAGACTGTGAATGTCCTTGTTCAGCTGGTAAACTCACTCACTCGGGGCAATTATGATAAAATACATGATGATTAAGGAACCGGCCAACTTAATAAGATATTAAGCAGACTGAACACGCCTCCGCTTCAAACAAACTGCTTAACTTGCTTGACTGAAATTTGCATGAAGGTTATATGAGTCAAACTGTTGTGAGTGAGCAGCTTGAAGCTTAATAAACTGAATAGAAATGAAAAATAAGCGGAGCACATTCTGCACAAACAACAAGAGTTAACAGACTGACGACCTGTCGGATTTTCCTTCTTTTTCACTCTTTTTTTAAAGTTAATTACGAGCGAAGCATTCAGCAGACAGAGCGGTTCAGTGACATGATGTGCAGCTGTTCCAGTTTAAGATAATACCCACTGAATATTAAATAACATTTTCGCCTGAAGCCAATCAACCTCATATGAAGTTCACTGAACACGCCTTTACTGTAAACACATTGCTCAACCGGTCGGACTACTGTTGTGACTCACATGGTCCCTGACGTAGTGGGAACAATGGGGATGTCTTCTGCCTCAGTGGGGATGGACCAAGGAATCTGAAACTGAGGGGCGAGCTCACGCATCACGATGTTCCTGAAGAGCCAAGAAGACACAAATTCAATCTGCAGACCTGAATGAGAAATCGACCAAAGTTAACTCAGGAGAAAAATGACAAAATGAACACGAACCCGAGGATCTTGGCACAGTCGTCGTAGTACTTCATCGAGTTCTTCACAAAACTGAAACCGTTGACATCACACACATAAGAGTGTCCATTGGCTCGGAGGAGGTCGAAGCCACACACAGTTTGCTGCAGTGAGAGAAGAGAAGGACTCATTTGTATCACTCGTATTAAGAATCAGCAGTATCAGTAATGAACTTGCGTGTCTTCGCTCACCTTGAATGCTAGGCAGACCTTACGGGCCACCAGTTTCTCCATGGCTGAGAGCATGACGGGGTAACGGACCTCCTTCCCCTCGCTGTCTCTTTCTACCTTCCCATCCAGAGCAGGCGACTTCCTCGCCTCAGCATGAGCATAGTCTGGCCCCACAGTGTACACCTGAGTTCACACAAAACACCTGGGTTCACACGAAACACCTGAGTTCACACAAAAGACCTGATTTCATACAAAACACCTGAGTTCACACGAAACACCTGAGTTCACACAAAACACCTAAATTCACGCAAAAACACCTGAATTAACACAAAACACCTGAGTTCACACAAAACACCTAAATTCACGCAAAACACCTGAATTCACACAAAACACCTGAGTTCACACAAAACACCTGAATTCACACAAAACACCTGAATTCACACAAAACACCTGAGTTCATACAAAACACCTGAGTTCACACAAAACACCCGAGTTCATACAAAACACCTGAGAAACACCTGAATTTGCACAAAACAACTGATTTCACACAAAACACCTGAGTTCAAACAAAACACCTGAGTTCATATAAAACACCTGAATTCACACAAAACACCTGATTTCACACAAAACACCTGAATTCACATAAAACACCTGAGTTCATATAAAACACCTGAGTTCACACAAAACACCTGAGTTCATATAAAACACCTGAATTCACACAAAAGATCTGAGTTCACACAAAACACCTGAATTCCCAAAAACACCTGAGTTCACACAAAACACCTGAGTTCATATTAAAACACCTGAATTCACACAAAACACCTGAGTTCATATTAAAACACCTGAATTCACACAAAACACCTGAGTTCACACAAAACATCTGAGTTCACACAAAACACCTGAATTCACACAAAAACATCTGAGTTCATATAAAACACCCGAGTTCACACAAAACACCTGAATTCACACAAAACACCTGAGTTCACACAAAACACCCAAGTTCACACAAAACACCTGAATTCACACAAAACATCTGAATTCACACAAATCACCTGAGTTCACATAAAAACACACAAATCAGCCCCAACAACCAGAAATCTTCTGTATCACTCTTAATCCAAAAGTTAACTCTTTAGATTATACTTAATGTTTTAAAATAATATGAACAGTCATACTTAACACAGAAACACTCAGCTCTGCCAGACAAAAATTAAAATCCTATAAATTCAAGTTACAACCACTGATTTCAATTATTTCACCTGCGCTCCTTTGTTTTTCCCTAAGAGTTAAGCATCGTGGACGAATCTATATACTTCTATTCTCAAGAGCCTTGAGCTCTGTTGCCATGGAGAAGAAGAAGACAGGCACAAAAAGGAGGCTACAAGGTTTCAACCCACTGTTATCACAATCAAGTTTCAAGGCTGGTGATGACATGTTTCTTAGGAAATGAGACAGGCTCTTACCTTTGATTTCTCATTAAAGAGCCAAATATTTTATAACCTATCTAATAAATATTCTCTAGCAAACAGGAGCATCCTCCCACCTCTCTATTATCAGACAGGAAGTGTCAATAAGTCAAAGATTTCAAGTGTCTCATAGCAGAACGCAGCAGAACTGAGTCACTCAGTGTTTTTCTTTCCAATAATCAAAACTCGGCTCGGCTCTACCTTGACATCAGTTCCGTCTGTTGGCATGAACTCTTCGTAGATGTAAGAGCCCGTCTTCCTCACACTGCTCTCTGGTGAATACACACTGCTCCGGCTCCCGATCTACACACATAACACACACACACAGAGTAAGTACAGCTGTTTCCATGTGCTCAGTCTCTCTAACATCCATCACTATCTGAGTTAAAGGCTCCATGTTTGACAGCAGTGTTCCTGATTTATGATTATGCTCTTTCTCTGGCAGAGTAACAGACTCATGTACCATTAAAAGAGAAGCTGTTGAGGTGTAGATTAATTCCTGATGGATTCAAGTCTGTTCAGCTGATTAACAGCTTCCATTAATACTGAACAGATAAAAGGAAGATGTACGTTCAAAACGTCAGAGCAGCCATGAGCCTGTGAAACTTTAAATATAACATGAGTGCTGTAACTTCAGGCACACAAGAGCACTCTGATAAGGAGGAGAGGACTTTAGTCTAAAAGCAAATTCAGATCAAAGCCTGACGAGTCAAAACCATAAATCAGAGAGAAAAGGTGAAGTGGGGGGGTCACTGTAACTGACTGTTTGTGTAAGACTGACCTTTAGTGACCTGTTTGTTTTAACTACAGTAACAAACAGGATCAACTGGTTGCTCAAATTTATCATTATGACGACAGTAAACCAGGGCTGACGGATGTTGCAGGTTTGTGATTTGTTGCCATTTTCTACTTTAATGTACATTTTAAATACAAACAAAGAAACAACAAGCTGGGACCTTTCTGAAGAGTCTCTGGCTGCCTCCACCAGCTGAGGTGGGGTAGTAGATGTAGACGTTGTGGTCCTCAGCGCAGACGGGCTTCTCAACAAAAGGCTTCTGGAATATTTCTCCGTTCACCTCCACATGGTCCTCTCCTTCCACCAAGTTACACTCTGAGACACACAGAGCAGATGTTTCAGTGCCAGGAAGCCACTTTCATTACCTCTTATGATATACACAGATGAGATTCACCCCATGACTGTTTATTCTTAAGCCCTGTGATGCAGCTCTGCTCTCTGAACCATGTGATGTTCACATTGGTTCATTACTGTCAAGGAAGGCAGAGACATAAAATATCTGACAGCTCGTCTCTCTGTCGCTGTGTAAACACAGGATTTGAATAACAGACCCATCGTATTACTGCATTTAAGAATGGTAAGAGAGCGAATGCTTTACATTTGGTGCTATTTTTATCCACAAGCTGAAATAAAACCGATGCAGTCTTAAATTAAAGGCCTCGTGATGCTGCACTGAAGGAGGCTCCAGGGCTGTTTTTTCTGAGAGCGTTTTCCTGATCAACACACAGATTTAAAGGGAAAATTCATATTCAGTTAATGTTGATACTAAAAGTAGTCAAATGAAGTAATAAGTTTCTCAGTTTGTGCTTTATTGATAGAAAGAGCTGAGTTCTGCTACTTGCAGGCAGTGCTGTCAGTGCCTGCATGTACCAGAATGCATTGCTGTAGCTCTTCCATAACACCCATGAGACCACTGGTGTGAAATAAAGACCGATTTTGCAAAAGAAGAACTCAGCTTTCTCAGTCAAGTGACTCCATATGACACGAGGCAAATGCTCTCTTTACGAATGAAGTGAACAGTGAAGCGAATCAAAACAGCTTACATGTTTTTCTAATTAAAAAAATATCATTGAAGGTATCAAATATTAGAAACGAGCCGGCAGACTGACCATCTGGTTTATCTGGGTCACGGTTCAGCACAGCGTAGCGTGGCAGATCTATCCCCTCCTCCTGCAGGATGCGATACACCTCTCTCCTGTTGGGAAGCGAATAAAATAACAAATGAACACATGAATACACAGTAAAAACCTAATTCTAATGGATTCACAAAGTGTTTCTAATATCCTTTCTACAGTCACATTTCACAAAGAGGTGCTTGTTAATGACCAATGACTCACTTTACTTTGCTGTTCCGGTCAGTGAACAGTGTTAACAGAGTGTGCTGGTGTACCTGTCCTGTATGTAGTACTGCATGTTCAGGTCATTGATGTGCAGAGGGTTTCTCAGTTTGGCATAGCTCACTGCCTTATCCAGCGGGAATCCTGGTTTACATGCAGAGAAACGATTCAATAAAGTCACACACACAGAAACATTATGTTAACAACAGAAGGGAAAGTCCAGAGTTGTAGGAAACGAGATATTGAGACGTGATCACAGACAGCGTACTGAATATAAAACATGAGACTTTTTTTGATTTTGCATGATGTGGCTTTTAAATCAAGACATACAAAGCATCACCTTTGTACAAAACACATTCATGTTTCATTTATGACACCTTAAGAACAGCTCATTTGCATGTTTGTGTGTACGTTCGTGCGTGCATGTCGTACCCTTGGAGTGGAAGGAGATGAGGCAGTCACACAGAGGCCATTTGTCCACAGGCTCGTTGAGGATGACGTCCTCTGGGAAGATGACCACGGTGATGTACTCAAACCTGCACAGCCTCTCCAGGATCTGGGTCATTGGCTTTGACTTTGACTTCTTCATCATGCAGCAGATCCCCACCACGATCTGACGCTCCGGGGGCTGAACAAGTAAGAGGAGAGGGACATTTCAATGACATGTCTGAGGAAGCAAGAGGGACAACGGCAGCTTTGTCCTCTTCTCAGAAATCAAATGAAAATTTACCTTTGAGAAGACTTCAAATTTACCAACCACAGTCTTTGAAGGTTGTTCTGTCTCATCTCCAAATTTATACTACAATGACTGAAGAGCTTTGTTTGTAGAGTCTAGTCTGTTATCATCCAGCTGACTAATTATAGACACCTTCACCTAAAAAGTGGAGAACTCCAGAATGGTGCACAGTGTTGACTGAAAGTTCTTTACTCTTGGTGACTCATCTGGGATGTAACCACTGACTGACGATCTGATGCTTTTGATGCAACATATTACCAAATTTCTTGCATCTGTTAGTTGGAGGAACAGATTACAGTAAAGATGTTCAAGAGTTAGATCTAAACGTCTCACCGAGTCTGTATCTTCATCGTCCTCATAAAGCTCCATGTCTGTCCTCATGCTGTCTTCCAGGACCTCGCTCTCATCGTCCTCGCAGCCCACGAAGAATCTGGGAGCGCCACGCCGGCTCTCGCCCGGGCTGTTGGGCTCTGACATCACAGTCCCCCACGGCAGCCCTCAGCGTCCCACCGCGCCATCGTACACCAACACACCGCCGGAGCGGGCCGCCGAGGGGAGGGCGCGAGGCCACGAGAGGGGGACGGGTCACCTCTGTGTGAGCAGGACAGCAGAGCCGGCGGATGAGGATGTGTGAGGCAGAGGAGCAGAAAGAGACCGAATGAGCCGTGCTCAAACGTAAAAGGTTATGTGAGAAATTGTGGTGCTTGTCAGTCCTCTGCAATGACGTCGTTACTCGAGTTTCTCATTCTTCACTCAGTAAATTCACATCTCATATGACTGGCTTGGGTTTCTCAGGAGTCTTTAGAAACTTGGAAGCAGCATCTCCAATTATCTGCTGAAACACAAATCCTCCATTTGTAAGCAACACTGACACCTACAAGAGAGACAAAACATGACATGTTGTTTATGCAGTTCACAATGGTTCATAATCCACTACAGTCATATTACAGTTCATACTGCACACTCCTCATCCATTCTGTAAACACATGTTGATATATTTTACACAACAGGAGCAAACACAACGGGATTAGAAAAAGTAAAGAACATTTCAAGTTTAAACCTTTAGAGTCACAAAAACGACTCAGAGGGGTATTTTTCTAAACACTTCCAAGAAACATGATGGTTTGGAAACACTATTAATCATATTTCACTACTTCTATTTTTACAAATGTTAGCCAGACTCAGGCAACAACTTGTAAGTTTAAAAGTAAGTTGAATATTTGTCAATATACTGTTTACATCTGATTTAACTGTATTGCTGTTTTCTGTACGTTGTAAAAGATTAACCATTGAAACAAAGTAGTTAAAATATAGAGGGATTTTTCTGCTCTGGATATTTGATGAATTGGTTGCTTCTCTCCGACAGTCTCATTTAAAAAGGCTGTGCAGATAATTTCAGTCTTTTGAACTGCATAGCAAAAACGATCATTCCATAATTTTAAGTAAAAAATGGCTGTGTGCTTGAGCAATAATTACCTTCAGCACAACTCTACTGTTACACATTTAATCCTGACGCTGCAGTCTGCTGCCGAACAGCGACGGCATCAGCTCTGATCTGCATTTCCATCACCACTAAACATTAGCCGGGACAGGCAGCGGACCACATGTCATACTGCAGACAAACCACAACTACTCATTACTTTTTGGCATGCTAGAAGACACCCATCTCAACAACAAACTGCCTCACCATCAGGCACAGTCATTCGAGGGTCAACGCTGTCTATTTGAAGAGGAAAATACTGTTAATAGATCAGCAGCCATGAAGGGAAATGAGATGATAAACAAACACATTATTCCTGAAGCCTCCAGATTGTCAAACTGAGGAAACAAAAAATAAATGAAAAAAGGCCAAGTTCCCTCTGCAGAATTTGCGTGTTTAGGTGAAAGTCTCTGTGACCTAAAATGACAAAATACTCTGCTAATCCTCCTGGGACTCACATAGAAAACATCACAATAGAGCTGCACACAACATTTCCTATTTTCTGCATTTCTGCTCAACTGAATTTTTAATTGTTTTTAGAAAAAAACAAGCGATTTAAATATGTGAGCTTGCAAACTTTGGGAAATTGTGATAGACAAGTTTTACTTTTTATACATTTTTAAAGGTGAATTATCTAGAAAACAATGTAGAAATTATTCACTAATAAAATGTACACAAACAAAACAGACATCAGATTAAAGCTTTGGGAGACTGCAGGAATGTTTATTCATACTGTTGCTTTCCAACAGTGCAATGCTCTTGGGAAAGTGTCATTAAAATGGGGAAAAGAAGATGTATAGTAGACAGTAAAAGCTGCATTGGATGAAAGTCATGCAGATGTTTTCTTTCCACAACACAGTTATTTTTAAAGTACCCTGCTGGTTGCATCTGTGCACACGCATTAAAGGCAAAGGACATAAGAAAACACGGACTTGTTCCAGTCTAGTCTGTGACTCGCATGTATAACTACATTATAAATGTTTAACTGCTGCCGAGGACACACGTACAGAAATTCATTCTCCCTCCCACTTTGGCACAGAGTTGATTTTAAATAAACTCTTTCCATGCCTAAGTGGATTAGTGTTTCAAGCTTGAGCACAACAGTTAATCTCTTCTTTTACACCTGCTTACTCAGACTAAGTGCAAGGCCATTGCACCCACTGAAGTCACAGAGGTCACCTCCTGTTTTTTATGGGACTTTGGGGGTTTAGGCGGGTGACCTGGTTTGCAGTTTACATTCTACAGTTTCATGCAACACACTGCTGCAGCTAAGTAAAAACTTTGTACCCCAATACTCATGTACAATTATAGAAAAAGAGAAACAACTGAGAGCTATAACCAGGCTTTATTTAAGGTTTTTTCACTTTAAAAAACTACTTAATCAAATGCATGCAATCACTGGCTGAGTATCTGGATCTTTATTGCACCATTTTGCATTTACAAAAGTGCCTTTTTTTTCTAAATTTCTGCATTCTCTTGTCTAAAAAACTCCCACCTCTACCCAACCTTGAACCAGATGACTCAAGACTGTTTGCTGGGACAGGCTCAGACGCCTGCTGCAGAGTGCTGTGCCAGAAATTGGCTCCAGTCTGGGTTTTGCAGCCTGATTACGACTCCAGGCCATCTCCCTCACAAGTGTCACAGCCTTGTTCAATTCAAGACGACTAAAATGTCCCAAGGGACTTTTGTCTTGGACATACAGGCTGACATTTAAGTACGCACATGTGATATATGATCTTGTTGATTCAGCTGGGGAATATTAATCACGAACACATTAAATCCATTTTGGTTTCCATTCTAAATGTCTCTAAATGAGAGAAAAAAGGAAGGAAAAGTGAACTTAGTTTTTTTTAGTCCTATTCTTAAACTTGGATACAACGCAAACAATGCAGTAAAGAAAGTATGAATGACCATGTCCTAATACAAAAATAAGACAGAGTTTCTGCAGATAATACAGCTTAGATATAATATGAATTGGCTGCAACAGCTACATTTCACTAACACGAGTACACAATTAGCTTTAAACGGAGGAAAACACCACCGTTATGGCTGCACTTGATGTTCCACTTGGAAGGAGGCCTGACAGATTTAGCTGCATGAATTTAAGTCACAACGTGGGATGTTTAACTCAACTTTAATAATCTTTCAGTAACAGGCGGTCACAGGCTGGTTAACGTTAAATTACAGCGTCACAACAGACTGATGGGTGATGCTACGGTCGCATCGCCAACGTTATTTCACGGCAACAAGTTCATAAACGTTACTGTAAATCAAAAATGGATGTTTAAAATTCGAAGATGTGACGTTAACTTTAAGATATCTTTAACCGCTAACCGACATGACACAACGACCGAGCGATGTATTAGCATGTGATACGACTCACGATTGCTCAACTCATTTGACTGAGTGCAAGAATAACGTAATTTGACGAAGAAAATGGCGTTACCTGTCGTTAATTTTAGCAAGGCATAACACATTTGGCTAATGGTAGCTAATGTTAGCATCCGGCTAGTACCCCGGCTGATTAGCAATGTAAACAAGTCTTCCAACGCTATTTCGTCGGTATTTGAGGCAAATACCAAATGTCTGTTAGATTATAGAGATAAACCCTCAAGACTGGGAGCACGTCGATAATATTTAGATCACTAGCGAGCAAAAAAATCGTGAACTCACAGAGTGACTGGAGGGTTTGCATCGCTGCCATCGGCTCGCTTCCCTTAACTCTTGACAGTTTGTATGCAGCGTCGCCAGATCTCGCGAGAGAAACAAGCAAACGGGACTGTGGAGACGAGACCAAAAGAAGCGACCTCAAATAAATTAAAATAAAAGTCCAAAACAGGCGACTTTACACACTACAATGTATAAAAGAGAGATCAGAGAGGCTAACACCTTAACCCATTTTGAATAATGTAACTACTATAGTCAGCACTACATTATTTTTATGTTGTTTTATCCTTTAAAGCACTTTTTAAACCCTGTTTTGGAGCACATAAAGTTTATTCTTATTTTTATTATCACACGTGAGTTTATTTTTGCATGGCATAAGCAACCTAAAGCAATATACTGAACTGCAGCAGGACAGTAAACACGTCTTTCTTTCTTTTCTAACTCTGAATAACTTAAATCGAATCAAGTGGGCAGCAAAAATGAGTAACAAATGAATCAATTAATGAAATTAAAGAGGCTGCTTATATAATTAAATTAAAGAAGTTGCTCATAACTGGCAATGTTACCTCATAAGTGAAAGCAGAATAAATATATCTTGCTTGTCTTCTATTAAACATGCATCAAAAGGTATAATACAGACTAGACCATCTAAAGTAGTCTTTGTGTATTTCTGGGCATTATTAACAAGCACCATTAGTGATTTTACAGGAAAACTAGCCTTGGCAACACTGTTTGC
>JAQMCX010000001.1:28893847-28908385 GCA_029814765.1 Acanthurus leucopareius
TTTAAGTATTACTTCTCAGTCTGACAGAGAGGAGATGATATGCATGATGTGCAGTCCTGAAGCAGGAGGTCAGAAGATCTGTCTTGGTGCTTATGGGCCCTTCATGTCTTCACCTCACCTGAAAGACTGAATGAACCATCAGCAAGAGACCTCTGAGGTTCAAACACAGCTTTCTAAAGCTATTAAATTCATTAGTTTTCACATAAAACCAAGAAAAATCCCAGACGTTGTTCATAAAACCCTCATTTTTACCCTGAAACACAATATATATATTTAATAACACCACTTCAACCTAAACAAACAACTGCCAGGATTTCTTTATTATTTGATAAATATGTAAAATTGCCAGCAGTTGTTTTTAACCAGAATGTGAAACAACGGGAGTCTTCAGTGCCGTCAGCAGCTCCGTGAGGCTCTGATATTCATTTAAAAGAAATAAACCTGTAAAATTGATTAAAACTTGAGGTCCAAAGTTCCTCATGAGCCTGACTGGTTGTGTTAAAGTTTAAATATGACCAGAGGGTCTCAGCTCCAACGCGTTTGGAAGCTCATTTTTAAAACATTTTATTATGTCAAGGCTGAGAAAGTGTTCAGGAAACTGTGTGGAAGTGATTATTTTACGATTGCATTTCTCTTATGAGGGAAATTTAACAGAAATGTCAGATGTGACTCAAAGAAACAAGGCAAGAAATGTTTACTTAAATAACATTTGACTCAAACTACCATCTTTTTCTTTTATTTGCCTGAATCTGAACACACACACACACACACATATAATTCAGGATGCAAACTGGGTTTCTGGTGTTAAAGTCCTGCAGGGAGCAAAAACCTCAAACTGCTTGTGGTAAAAATTTGTAGCTTCTCCTGCGCTTCAAAAAAAATGGCTGCCGGACAAACTGCAAACTAAGTTTTCTGCAAAATAAAAAACGTAGTAAATAAATAAGCTATATTTTATTGTGTGAACATGGTGCAGGCAGAGAGAACAAATATGACCTTTAATTTATCATGACATGAATGATTTAATCACATTTTATGGCAATCTATTCAGTGTTTATCAAGAAATTCAAGTCTGATGTAACTTTTCAAGCTGCGTCCATGTTTTCCAAAATAAACATCACACTGAAAGTTTGGTTTTCGGACAGAAAACAGGTTGTTGATGTATTAAAAGTCTCATGCGCAGCAGGAATCAGGAGCTTGTTTCGGATCTCCTGTACAAGCTGAAGCTGCAGACTCAGTTCTGTTCTGCACACAGCAGCGATTCATGAGGCAGGAAAAAACAAACACACTCCGCTTTCAACAAAAGTCCTCCTGAGAAGCTTCGAACAAAACTCTTTCAGCAGCTGAGAGCAGACTTCCTGACTGCAGGGAAGCTTCTCGGGGTCTGAAAACGTTTCAGCAGAGGTCAATCAGCTCAATAAAACCTCGTCAATACAGACAAAACTATGAACAGTAACACACCTTCAGGCTGCAGGCCAGGTGATTCCAAGAGGAGGACAGGTGAGCTTCTTCTCAGTTCTGTGTTTCCAAAAGAATGACAAAAAAATCTAAAAGTGTTTGCCAAATCAAATAACCTTCGACCGTTAGATAAAACTGTCAAAACTATATAGAAGATATATTTAAATGTACATTTTAAGGGAAAAAAAGGGAACTTGTAGCAGATATCGACTTTAAAAGTCTGTTAAACAGGTGCATGAAACAGCTAAAAGCAAGAAGAAGACTTGCTCCATTTTCTGTGTTACTGATGAGCGATTATTACAAAATAATCATTACTAAATGATTAATTAATATAATAACTTCAGTCTGATCTCTAACACTCATCATTATCCACTAGAAAATATTCAATTCTTAGTATTCAGGAACTTGTCTACTTATTAATATTCACTATTATCAGGTTGTTTCTGACTGGTTCCTCATTTTAATTTTAGTAACTAGTCATAGTTTTGTGTGGCAGACTGTTAACAGTGTAATTACTCTTGTGATCTGAGTTTTGACAGTGTTTCTATAATTAATTCCATATTTAAATCATCACAAACAACAGGAACAATTATTTTTTTTAGCTTACAAAACAGAAAATATTTCACATGATGATTTCTGCCTCAAACAGCCTCTGACTCATTTAAAACTGGACGTCCAAGTCCGAAGTTAACCGTTGCTCTCATGTCACCACAAACAGTTTTTGCTTTGTTGACAGGTTTTTGAGGTGGAGTTTGAGTGAGAATTTGTCAGTTTGTCTGACAGTTTAGTCATTTCGCCCGACCCTGCATCCTCTAAAAATAGGCCGGTCTGCAGACACACCCGGACACAAACTCTCTGGACAAATATTACAAGAGTGGAAAAATCTAAATATCACAGAGGAAACTTTGGGACAATTTGCCGAAATGATCTCACCTCTCCCTCCCTCTCTGAGACCCGATCCAAGTGGTTCAGTTACCGGACAGAGAGACTAAATCCAAAAACTAAACCTCTTGAATTCAGCATCCTCCCCATTGCTGCATCCTTTCAGCTTCTCATCAGGGAAACGAGGCAGAAACAGTGAAAGTTTGTCATCTTAACCGACCCATCAGCCCCACAAGTCTTACAATTAATCACAGTTATTTAAGATTTACAATAATTATCTGCATTGATAAGTTCTGGGACATTTATATGATTAATAATTATTCTGTAATGAGTTTTTAGCAGATAGATGGTGCTAATATTACACACCCTATTTACCTTGTGCACTAAACAAAGCAAAACCTGTTTCAGCTTCTTTATCAGCCAGAAAAGCCTTCAATGTGCCTTCAGTCAAAGTGTTTTATATCTGCAGCCACAGACGCTTGAGGCGTGAAAAAAACTATTTAATACATGAACAGACTGATGGAAACGAATTCTTGGACAAAATTCTGAAGCAGTCAAAGTATTTTTTGTGAAATTTTAATATACTTTTGTGAAATATTGTAAAAAATAAATAAACATGAAGACTCAGAACTCTTCTCTGTTTTTGTTTAACAATGATTTCCATCAGATTTGATAAAGTCATATGGAATATTTAATCATTCTTATCTGCTCATCTTAGCTTTTTGAGTTTTAAGTTTTAAGCTAAACATTTGTCTGTTATTTAAGATCCTAATTATTGTGTTTTCATTGTGTTTCATATATATCTTGTTATTTTTATGTTGTTTTAAGCCTGTGCAGCACTTGGGTCAACTTGTGTTGTTTTAAATGTGCTATATAAATAAAGAGTTACATCACTTGATTTTATTTTTTGTATTCTTTCATGTTTTACAAATTATAGGACCATATAGATTTAATTCAACTTCTCTTTCTTATGCAAAATGTAAAGTTATAGATTATCTCATTGGTATTGTATCACCTATTATAAAAAATGTTATTTTTTCAGATTGGATGTAAAATCCTTATTTCATCTCAATTATTAATTGATTCTATTTTCTGGTGTCTTGAAGCCCTTAAGTGTCCCTGAATCCTCAACTTTACTTGGGCAGATACTTTTTGATTTAGAGATGTAAACATTAAACTATAAGCCCCAGATAAACCATATATTAAGACTTATTGTACTTAGGTGTAATTTGATCTTTTTTGGTAGCTAGGTAACTACATTTTAAAAAAGAAAACTGCTTTTTAAACTGAAAAGAAGGAGAATCTTAACTGTCCCACATCAACAGAATCTTTCTCTCTCTGAAAAGATTTTCTCTGCCCTTTAAACAGGGATGAACAAAAACCTGACCTTCCCCATATTTTTCTAGGTGTAGCATGATTTCAAAGGTTTATTTATGTTAAAAGTGTAGAACGAAACTCAAATACTAACTAAAAATGTTTTTTGTTTGAACTTTATTGTTCATACGACTGTTGAAATAAAGGCATAACACTGGTTCAAAGCAGCTCTGCAAAGTTACCTGGTTATGTTGAAATTAGTTGAACAATGTCAGTAATAATATCAAATATACCTTAAAACCTCATTCCTTCACTTTTTTATATTGAAGTTAAATACTAACTGCAAAACAATCATGTTTTCTTCATATTTCATATTTTAGAAGTGAAATTCACAAGTAAAACTGAATCTCAAGAGCTTCAACCTGAGCTGAATGTTTACATCTCTGAGAATCATAAATGAGATATAAGATGAAATTCAAATGTCAACATTTTATTTTTTTCATCATTATTTTGTTTAATCAATAACATACTTTTATTCATAAAGTTAGCTAAAGAAACCAACTGAATGAAGTGGGAAGAAAATGGACCTTGACAGTAAACTACAGTAAACCACAATTATAAGAGGAATTAGAAGAAATTCAAATTTTAATTTTTTAAGATATGGATACATTTTTTAAAAAAAATTTCCATCATAAATGTAATTTTCTAAGAGGAATTGGAAGAAACTTCAATTTAATTTTTTTTTCATTTTATGATTAAATTTATCTATATATATTTTAAAAGTTTTTTGTTGTTTAATTTTTTTCATTGAATTTTTTTTTTTTTATGATTTTTTTTCTTTATGATTAAATTTATGTAATAAATAAAAATAAATGTTGGAAAAAACGGAGCTCCCGGAGTAAACGTAGTTACACACGCACACATACTCCGCAGTTTTTCTTTGATTTCGTCAGGTGATTAAATTTATGTAAAAATTTAATCATAAAGCCAATAAAAAATAAATGTTGGAAAAAACGGAGCTCCCGGAGTTAACGTAGTCACACACACAGACATACTCTGCAGTTTTTTCTTCAATTTTGTCAGGTGAACCCTAAACCAGTTCACCAGTGAGGCAACCATTTCTGGTTTCCTCGACAAAATGGCCGGCAGCATCATGTCTGCTCTTTTTCATTTCTTTTTTATTGGCTTTATGATTAAATTTTTACATAAATTTAATTATAATGCCAAAAAAAAAATCAATGTTGGAAAAACTGGAGCTCCTGGAGTAAACGTAGTCACACACACACACACACACACACAGAAGGGCTGCAAGGTTGCACTCAACCCTATTACCTTCTGAAGAGAGTGGTGAAGGGCTTCTTAAAGACCCTTCCAACAGAGGAGAAGAACCTGCTAATGCCGGAGTTTTTCTTCAATTTTGTCAGGTGAACCCTAAACGAGTTCACCAGTGAGGCAACCATTTCTGGTTCCCTCGACTTAATGGCCAGCAGCATCATGTCTGCTGGCCCCCACTCCTTCCTCAAATCCTCAAAAATGGCCTTGTCCAAATTTTTGAAGGACTTGGGGAGAGAGACCCCACTCTCCAGCTGAGGCCACATGAGATTAAAAAGAGAATCAAAGATCTCCTGAAAGTCAGCACTGTAGTCCACCTTTGCTTTTCTCAGGATCCTGTTGAACAGCTTTTTCAGGAGGATCCAGGCAAAGTTTCTCTTTTTCTCTGCCAGTTTTAGTTGGTCAGAAGAATCCTCACTTTTTGGGCTTGCAACAACAGGCCCAACAAGCTGAATGAGGGCCAAGGCCTCTGGGTCGGTCAAAGTGAGGCCCAGGAGCTTGCTGTGTCTGAAGGCCTGAGTCCTTGTCCACCAGTTCATCAGTGCAATCAAAGTCCAGACTTGGCTCTGGATCTCATCGTACACACTGGCCCGGGTTTCAGGTAACTGCTGTGCCGCGTCTGATGTAACAGATTCTGGGATGGTCAACCCAGTTACTACATAATTGTACAAAAGGTCAGTCAGCTGTTGTGTGAAGACCATGACCCTGTCGCTTGGCATGTCAAACAGCTTTGCCAAAGTGACCTTTTTCCTTTTAGTTTGCTTGTCCTCAGGATCTGTTAGAGAAAGAATACTCTCAACAAGGGACTGCAGTGACTCTGCTGGTTCTCTGACCTTCTTAAATTTGCTTCTCAGCTGCATCATCATGCGTTGCAAGCATCTTTTGAAGAAATTGTTAGTCAAGAAGTTCTTGATCCTCAAGTTTATCTTCTTCAAAGGTGGCTTGCTCTTCTCCATTGATGTTGAGGACTGCGAAACTTTCGGGTCTGCATCATTAATCACTGAAATTATTTCAGCAATCTCTTCTGAAACCCTTTCAATCTCCACAAAGGTTTCAGACTGGAGCTGCTGGCATTCTGCGTACGGGAGATCTGCCAAAAGTGGGTCCATCAGTTCCTCCACTCTCTTCTTGATGATGTTCTGGGCAGCTATCGAGGTTTTCTTCACAAAGCTGTCTTCGGAAGAGATCTGCGACAGGATCTCTTTCTGTAATGAGCATGGTAATTGACAACTCTTATCACTCCCTTCCTCCTCGACTTCTTCCGGCTGGCTGCATGTTTGAGACATGCCCCTGGTTCTCCTCTTGGTCATGAAATCCCTGATCATTTTACAAGCATCAAGGATCATGTTGTTGAGAATATGTGGGGCCGTGATGCGCTGACACAGCCCAGGCTTCCCTGTGCACAATCTAGAAGAGGAGCGGGCGGATGCATACCTTCCCCAAGCCTCAATACTGATCATGGAAGCCAGCTGCTCTGAAAAATTGTTCTGGACTTCCTCTGGTATGCTCAGAACTTCTGCAAAAGCCTGAGGGAGTGTTTCTTTCACGCAGGAATGAACTTTCTCCTCAGACACGGCTATTTCCATGGTATTAATAACCGTCAGCAAAGCTCTGGACACTGACATTATGAACTGTAATATCAGGTCTGCCAACAAACATTTTGTGGCAGTATCAGGGTTGCCTGACCTCAAGTTCTTACACTGTTCAGGCGTTAACCTTCTAAAGAAGGATTCTATCAGTGGCTGAAAACTTTGCTTAGTGATAATTTCAGTCACATCACCAGTGTTTTCCTCCTCTGATGTAGGAGGATCTGATGAATCATTTTCTTTAGTTTTCGAGTTATTGGCGTTATAGTTATATGGTCGCACGGCAATGCGTGTGGTTCTTGTGAAGCCCTGATACATTTTGTCAAATGTTTTGATTCCAGTGAGATGTTCTACGGTGTGTGAATTCCTATGCAATTTTTCAACTTCCTTTACATCTGTCTTCATAAATTGCTTCTTAAGATTTAGTATCAAAGGACTCAGTTCAAAGGAGTTTCAGATCAAAGCAAATCCAGATCAGAGGTAATCGTTTCTGCATAGCAACCGTTACTAGGGAACTTGCACAATCACTTCCGCATTCCATTTGGTGAGGTTCAATTGGCTCATCGCAAAAAAAAAGAACAACAACAAACAAAAAAACAAACAAATAAACACACACACATTAGCCAGTAATAGCCAGCTAGCTAACATGGAATGAATGCAGGCAAAATTAGATACCTTAGAAATGTTTCTTTTGTCCACTTTTTGATGAATTAATCTTCAATAATAGCGCTCTTGATAACAAACAAACCGCAAATGCCCAAACTCTATTAATTTGGAAGAAAAAAATTGATGTAAAATAAATTGTAAACTTATAAAAATAGACGCGACTGTAAATCAATGATTATGTTCTGTGACTGCTGGACGTGTTAATATGCAACACACAAGTAATTGTGAAAAAAGTTAATAATACAGTGAGGTTGTGACTAGTTTTGACTCAATGCTAAATTCATAAAATGATTTGACTCGAAAATTATCTTCCTTTTACATTATTGAAAACGCAGATATTAAAATATACTTGATGACTATCGAAAATGTAAAAACCTAAAACACAAAAACGATAAGTTGAAAAAGACTTTTAAATTATTTAGACAAATATTTTCAGCAGAAACTGTAGGTTTTGTTGTTGGTGTTTGTTTGAGTTGTTTTTTTATGTTTATGTTTATATTTTGTTGTTTATTGTACAATCATTTTATTAATGTGTTATTTTTATTTTGTGAAGTGCAGCAATTGTGTAAACATTCACATCATGTGTTTTCCTTGATTTTGTACACAAACATTTGTTTTAAATAAATGTTATTGTATTGCTTTCTTTACACTAGTTTTTATTTTTATAAATTTCATTTATTCTTTTATTTCAATTTCCGGTTATTTCCAAGATTTGTATATTAGCTAAGTGCCGTTCATTTGTTTCTGTAGCAACAACTTGTTTAGGCATGCGAGTACTCTGATTACACATGTTGCTGTTTCCTGCCCATGAGGACTCAGTGGTACTTGACTGAAAGAGCAGCTTTGTCTCCAGTTTAAAGCTTTTTTTCTTTCTTTTCTTCTCAGGGGTGGAAGCAGGCGGGTGGAGGGAAGTTAAAGGGGTGAAGCGTGATACGTTTAAATGGTTGGGGAGCCTGTTCAAGTGCTTAGAGGTAATGGCAGGACAACAGACGATCATATGAAACCAGTTTTGATAAAAAAGCATGAACATGATGATGTTTTTGATATGTATCTGGTCTTGTGTCACTTTCAGAAAGAGATAGGATCCTTAAAAGATAATAGATCAAAAAGCAGGCCACACATAGCAGTAATGTTATCATAAACTCTGTTCTACAACAAACTCCCTCATCTGGGAACATTAATCTAAAGTCTGATTAACATGACATCAGCTGATCCCCATCTATGAAGTAGGTGGAACAACACACACCCACCAACCTCCACCCCCTTTTCTCCCTTTACCCCCTTTATATGAGTCAAGACGGATATTTCCTTCAAAATAAAAGCTTAAAATATGTCTGTTTCAAACATATGAACATAACATAGCACATTTTTTACAACAGCAATACTGATTCTACTACTACATGTACTACTTTTCCTAGCACAAGTACCGGTACCATGAACACTAGTAACCGAAATAATAATAATGATGAAGTGTTGCACGAGTCAACTACTGAAAATTAACAATCATAAGTCAAATATAAATTTAATTAAATGGGTAAATTTACCATAATACATCCATGAACTGGCCCATAATCCCACAGGAAAACTAAACTGAGTCATATAGGCTTCTCATCTTATCAGGATATGTTTTCAAATGATGTATTTTTATAAATGGATTCAAAAGATGATAATCATCCAGTCTTGTTTTCCTTTCTGAGGAAGGAACAGACATATATTCTTAATCTAAATACAGCTTATATGAGACAAAAAGTCAGAACTGTAGCATTAAATGGCGCCACAAAGAACCTGAGAGATCAATCTTTTGTCAGCCACTGAGACTTAAACTGGTCTGAAGTCAAAGAAATGAAGAGATACGTGATGAATGCAGACGCATACAGGATCTGAGGTTTCAGTAAATGGTTTGATGAGATTAAAAATGTGTGTCACAAAATTCAATCAACACAGAATTACCAAACATCTTTTATCAACTCTGAATATTTTAAGAAAGTTGCATTATATTAAAAGTGTTTTGTTCTGTTTCATGGGATTCAAGGTGAAGTCCAGGTATTGAGACATTGGGGTAAAGTCCAAGTCTGCAGCATTCTGCTTTTATTTTGGAAAAAAGTAATCAGAGTACCTCAGACTTTCCTGTGAGCAGCTCAATGACGGTGTTTCCCTCTGAGGTTTGAAACAAGGCCCGGTCTCAGTCTCTTTCCTCTGCACACAACCGAGCATCCTGAGCTCTCTGCTGCTGCTCACCGGGACTTAAACGCACCACCTGAAGCTCAGCGACCCGAAAACACACCACAGAAGAAGAGTCTGACTTGGACAGGAGTGAAGAGATTTCTACAACAGGTGAGTTACACTCTTTTATTAATTATTTTGTTATGTTTTGACAAAATTATCTGAAGAAATGTAGAAGTCCTGAAGAGGACTAGACTTCTTTTGCCAATTAAAACTTATTAAACTGTGTTTTCACATATAATTTGATTGAAAGTTTATTTCTATTAATTGAGAATAAGTCACATCTTTGTAATATCACTCTAGTGGATCATACACTGTAATGATTTTTAAAATTTAAACTATACTGTATCTCTATTTAATTTTCATTTCCCCCTTTGTGTTTTTTATAAATTTTAATTTCTAAAGGAGAGACAATATTTTAAAAAGAAGCTGAGGAACTGAGCTTGTTTTTCACTTGAAACTGTATATTTTACAGCAGAATCATACCTGTAAATGTCTGAACAACAGGGACAAAAAATATAATAAACGATAAAATCTTAGAATAAAACAAATGCATTTGACAAAAGGCAAAAAACACAAATAAAAATAACTAAATTTATTATTAATTTCACTTAACTTTAGACAAAAAATAAGCTAAAATTCTTCATTTCAACTTAACTATAACAAAGCACTTTTTTTTAGTCCCACTAAATAGAATCAGAATGTCAGTATTCTTAATTATCAATAAAAACTAGCCACCACAGGTGAGCAACATATTTAACATCAGACAAAAATACCTGTAGGAATATTCTGTAAAATATTTCTGTAGTTGAGGTTCTTAAATTTATTGTTTATATGAGAAACTTCTGTCATGTAGAGAGCACATAAAAAAATGAGGAAACAGGATTAAAGTCCTGTCATGACCACACCTTCAACCCTCCACTCCTCCCATCATGTCTCACTTTTCCGAATCTCCGGCCTGAATGTTGGCAGTGTTGAGTCGTGATGGAAAGACAGGAGTCCGGAACATACGTGCTGTTTACAGAGGCCCTGTTGTCGTCAGAGCCGCCGTGAGGGGGTTTCGGAGGGGGGGGAACAGATCAGGGCTTGTGGGCCTCTGTGTCTTTGGGAGTTTACCTCAACAGAGGCTGAATGAGCTCAGTGTGGAGTCGGCCACCATCATGGCTCACACACACACACACACACACACACAGCTGCTAATAAACTGTCACTTAGTCCTCACACCACAGCTCAGTCCTGAGGAGACACTCCCTCCGGGTTTCAAACACTTTCCAGAGTGTTTGAACAAAATTAAAACCTCGCTGACACATTTAAACCACAGACATGAAAGAAAGATGTGGTTTAAACTCGTTTGCAGTCAGAAGGAGAAGCTGCGCGGAAACAAAAACGTTGGAACAAATTTTAACGGAAAAATGATTACTGATGCATTAGCATGTGAGCAGCATCTTAATGTTGTTAAGGTGGGGCAAAATTTAGCTACTGGACTATTTTACTTCATGTTTTTAATGCAATTTTTTATTTCAAAAAACTAACTAAAGCGCCAAATAAATCTAGTGAAGAAAAAAGCGCAAAATCAAAAAAGTTAGCGTGACATTTCTGGTGTCTCTCTGTTCTTTTTTGCTTCCAAGAGTCCAGAAATCAAAGTGAATAAGCCAGAATTAGCAAAGGAGGTTCATTTCCGTCTCATTCACTTTATGTACACATCATAAATAATTATTTACAATAAATCATAACCAAATGATAACATGATGGTTTTTCACAGTCCATAAAATTCACCGTGACACAAATCTTCATCATTAAATTAAAAGATTTACTATATGAGGACCTCCAACTTGTGCTCGTAATAAAGTTAAATCCCCACATGAGAAATACACGACCCGTGGTTCCAAAAAAAGTTCCTTAAATAAAAATTTCCTGCTATTTCTTTAATTTCACATCATAAAACCAGCCTCAGTTGCTACATAAACTCTGTTTTCCAGGTGTGTTTGCTGTTCACTTCCTCTCTGGCAATGAGCGAGAAATTCATCCAGGTTGTAGAAACTGTGTTGGTTTTCTGCAGGAGTTTGTTGAATCTGCGGTGAGAGTCTGAGCAGAAATCCAGAGACAGTTTGTCCGAGAGTTTCTGTTTGCATCATCTCTCCGTGATGTTCGGACGCTTGTGTTTGTGTTTGTTCTAAGATCTGTATCTTAACTGTCAAACTCTCCTGTTGATTCAGTCATTGAGAAACACTTAAAAATGTGTTTTCATCTTGTATCTCTATGTTACACATGATCAAAAGAATTTTATCAATTTATTCAGAGTTAAAGAGAAACTTTAAGCACTTCTTTAGATTTTTGTAAGATGACAGCAGCTGTCCTTGGAGCCAGATGTCGCTTAATCCTGATTGGAGGACGGACAGATGTGACAGATGTGGTAGATTCAATATAAGAAGATTCAGAGGGGAAACAATAAAGCAACAAACAGCAGGTTAATTATTGCAAAAGGACACCGAATCAAAACAAGCAGAGAAAAAAGTTCCTCTTTACTTCAACAAAAATAAAACTGAACTGAACTGAAATTACCTGCTTGAAAAACTTATGAAGAAAAGATAAAAATTAAACCATAATTAAGTTTAATGTTTAAGAAATAAGGTTTTCATTCATTTATTGTTATTTTTAAACAGAAAATTACATAATTAAATAAAACTTTGAACTCTTGTTTAATCATGAACACATAAGGCATTTACACACCTATGAATAACAAGTATTTAATAGAATATTTTTCATGTACATGAGGCTACAAACATCTGTCACGTTATAGCTGTCCTGAACAAAAAATGATGTTTATGCTGCAAAACTCAGCATAAACCTGTAATGTCATATATGTTTTCAGGCTGTTACATTTTTAGCAGTAAATGATCTTGTTAAGGACACGATTGATTGATTGAACGTGTGTTTATAAAAAAAAAAAAGCTGAAGGCTGATTCGTCACCTTTGATGCTTGTTCACGTGGATACGAACAAATATACAAACTGAATTTTGGGAAAAAGTCTCAGTCTTGTACTGTAATAGGAGGGAGGAGCAGGAAGCGTTTCTCAGATGGAATAACGGCAAATATTTGGGTTTGAAAGAACTGGAGCTCCTTGTTTTCCTGTGAGAAAATAAGAGGCGTTTGTTAGAAAGAAGCCAGCGTCACAGAGACGTGTGGTTGTGTGTTTTTCAGCTGGGAAACTTAGCTGCTGCGTTGCTTCTGTGGAGGAAAACTGGAATCATGTCTGTTTGGGAGAGTTTCAGACTTTAAAAGTGAAGATGAGGACTTGAGTTTAATGAAAATAAATACAACATGGACAGTTTGAACATGAATGACTCATAGTTTCATTTGGATTTTAGTGTTACGACTGAAAAGATGGGACTCCGCCTCTTTAAGTCCAGACAGGAGAAACTTTCAGGTTTCAAACTGTAGCATCACTGGAAGCTCAGAAACAGCTGCTTCGAATGAATGGATGAACTTAAAGGCTGGATTTTAATGTTCAGTGTGTGTTTATAGAGAGAAAGAGAACGATTTCTGTGGGAATCTGACATTTAGTGTCATTAAAAACCGACAAGTTCACATTCTTGTTTGCACATTTATACTCTTAACATCAGCAGATGCAACATAGACCTTTTTAAAATTTCCACTTGCTGAAATCAGTAAATAGTCTACTTACTTCTGAATTTCTTAAGACAGAAACATTAATACCACACAGTCTTTATATAAAGGAATTAAAAACTTTTACATCCCATCTTCAGTTTTAAAGCTGATGTTACAGCAAACATTTGAGAGGCTGAAAATCATCAGGAAAGGAAGTTACATGTCTTCATGATTCATTTCAGTTTTACTATGTGATGATGTTTTTCTCATTTTAATGTTAGCAGTTTTTCTTTTTTTTAACATTTCAGGTTAATATGAATCGGTGGATTGTGCTGCTGTCTGTGTGTCTACATGTCATCTCAGCATCATTTGATTATATTTATGAGGAACACTCGTTTATGGGTAAGAGCGTTAATTCATGAGCTGCATCTAATAATGAATTTATCGGTTCAATGTGTCCTCTTCCTCTCTTAAATAAAAGTCTTGATATAACTGACATTCTGGTATCATTAAATAAAAAACTCATGTTGATCTCCTCCGCAGACCCTGAGGATGTGCTGAGTGTGAGCATCCCTCTGGAGGAGCCACAGCGCCCCCTGCTGGGAGGAACGTTGGTTCTACCGTGTTACTTTGAGGTCTGTAAGGATTTTGTTTTGAGTTTAATTTTTATGCAAAGTTTAATACAATATGTTTTGCACTCAGATTGTGGACGAAGCTAACATTCACATAATCCAAATATTCACCAATTAGAATCAATCATTCATCTCCTACATGAACACTGAGTGAAACAGAGAATTACCATCCAACTCTGCAGCTCTACACAGCTTTTTAGCCTCTTTTGGCTTCTAGAGGCTCTTAGGCTGATTAAAAACAGCAAATGATCCAAATGCTGAACTGTTTTCAGCTGTTTACACCAAATTGGAGATGGTCACAGTTAATGAGTCAGAAAACAACTCAGGAGCTGGAGACCAAAACAGAGCTAAAAAGAGTCAAAATGGACCCCTGTTTATCAAGATGCTGAGTTAAAATTAACTTTAATGGTGTTCTTTTGGCAACTGTTTCTTAACACTTTTGGATTAGTTTGTGTGCTTGTAAGGTAACAAAGGTTTTAATTGTGTATTAAAGCACCTGTATAAGATGTAATACCACCTTAAATCAGCTTCAGATTGCTGGTTTTATATTTGTTTCACCCACAAAAATGAACTGATAGTAAATTAAAGTTTTCCTCCTGTAGGACCACACTGTCCCAGACCCCGGAGCTCCCATCATCACTCCACTTTCTCACCGCATCAAATGGAGCCTCGTCACCAAAGAGAAAGTAACAACGATCCTAGTGGCCTTGGAAGGACAGGTGCGTATCGGTGAGGGCTACCTGGACAGAGTTCACATGGTTGGTTACCCAGCGACTACGACAGACGCCAGCATCAAGATATCAGAGCTGCGGTCCAGCGACTCAGGGGTTTACCGCTG
>JAQMCX010000001.1:28908846-28938062 GCA_029814765.1 Acanthurus leucopareius
TCATCACTCCACTTTCTCACCGCATCAAATGGAGCCTTGTCACCAAAGAGAAAGTAACAACTATCCTAGTGGCCTTGGAAGGACAGGTGCGTATCGGTGAGGGCTACCTGGACAGAGTTCACCTGGTTGGTTACCCAGCGACTCCGACAGACGCCAGCATCAAGATATCAGAGCTGCGGTCCAGCGACTCGGGGGTTTACCGCTGTGAGGTTCAGCACGGCATCGAAGACAACCACGACATCGTCCATGTGCACGTTCAAGGTAACAAGTAATATTATACACTGTTGCTTTCTAATTGGATACCCAAGTCTTGTAGGCGTGGCCTAAAGGTGCACACATGACCTCCATCTTTAAAGCTGTTGTCATTCTGCCCATAAGTGGCTACGAAAAAATAAACGTTTTTAGGATTGTTTTCCTGCAGTCATTCATTTAAAATAAACTTAAGTCATGTCTTGTCTTTCTAGGTATCGTGTTCCACTACCGGGCCATCATGGGCCGCTACACCCTGACGTTTGAGAAGGCGGAGGCGGCGTGCACCCAGAACAGCGCCGTCATGGCTTCACCAGAACAGCTTCAAGCGGCTTATGATGATGGTTTCCACCAGTGTGACGCCGGCTGGCTCAATGACCAGACAGTCAGGTCAGTTTGTCACGATGAGCAATGACTCACCACTGCCCCCTGTTTGACACAGTGTGGATGATATGACACAAACACACTCACACACATTCACACAGCAGCGAATGTTAAGTGTGAGTGTGTCTGCTTGAAAGTACCAATATTTCAAAATCACTCCTGTTTATTATTTTCAGATTATAGTTTTCATATTGAAGACATGAAGTATTTCATGTAGACAGCAAAGCTTATTTTCATTCAACCCAAGGTACCCGATCCACGACCCTCGTGTGAACTGCTATGGTGACAAAGAGGAGCTGCCTGGCGTCAGAACTTATGGAGTGAGAGACCTCAATGAGACTTATGATGTCTACTGCTTCTCCGAGAGGATGACAGGTACGGTGGGATGAGGGATTATTGTGAAAATTTCTTTTATTCTTTCATTATTTTATTGATTCAACTCAGTTGAACCTCTCTTGTCTGATACAGGCAGAGTTTTCTACACTGCCTCTGCTGAGAAGTTCACCTTTTCTGAGGCCGTCTTGGCATGCTCCAATCAGGGAGCTCAACTGGCCACAACTGGTCAGCTCTACCTGGCCTGGCAGGGTGGGATGGATGTCTGTAACGCCGGCTGGCTGGGAGACAGAAGCGTCCGTTACCCAATCAATGTTCGTCGGCCACAGTGTGGAGGGGGTCTGCTGGGGGTGCGAACTGTTTACCTCCATACAAACCAGACAGGATACCCACTTTCTGAGTCCCGCTACGACGCCTTCTGCTACACAGGTAGATTCAGACATGGAAGAGAGGCTTGTTCTGTTTGTAAGCACCAATATTTTTATTATTTAGAGAATTTTACCCAAAGAAATTGACGACCATTGATGACCATCGATTTAGGGGGTCAATCTTTGTGCCGAACCAACAGAGAATTATCACAAACACTGCTTCCTTTAGCTTTACTAACCTTTTCAGCAAAAAAGTTAAAGTTGGTGTGTTGGTTAACATAATGGAGTATTTAAAGAGAGAAAAATCTGTCTCATTAATCTCTCTCCTCACTCGCTCCCAGAGTTACCTGACGAAGAAGGTTCAGGCATCATAGACGAGGGCAGTGGCGTGCTGAGCGTATCCACGGTGACAAAGAGCCCGGAGGTGTTCTTCAGGCAGACAACGACAATAGAGAGCGAGGCGGTCGGAGAGGTGGAGACTCTTCAGCCTACTGTTGTGGATTTCACGTTCACAGAGAGTCCATTGGAGCTGCCGCTGCCTCAGCCGCCAAACATCACCGAGTTCGTCACTGACCTGATAGAGTCGGTCACTGCCCAGCCGGACGTAGGCAGAGAAGCCGGCAAAGGCTTTGTGATGCCTCCAACTGGTCAGTAAATGAACTTCTGATCTATATAAGAACTGTAGCATCACTACTCTTAGTAATAATATTTCTAATAAAGGAAATGTAGCTAAATTCCCCTTTGTTTTCCATGCAGGTGTGGTCTTCCATTATCGCTCAGGCTCCAGCCGTTACGCCTTCACCTTCGTTGAAGCCCAACTGGCCTGTCAGAGAGTCGGAGGCTCCATCGCCTCACCGGAGCAGCTGCAGGCAGCATATGAGGCTGGATATCACCGGTGTGATGCAGGATGGTTACTGGACCAGACCGTAAGGTACATCTGGAGTGTATTTTTATAAAGCAAGTAAAAAGTTTCTTAACCCGAATAGTATTTCATCATATTTGCTATTTTCTAGGTATCCCATCGTTTTCCCTCGAGATAAATGTGCTGGAGATCTTGGAGATCGACCTGGAGTTCGTTCCTATGGTTTTAGGCCAGCAGATGAGAGATACGATGTGTACTGTTACGTTGATGGACTCAAAGGTAACAAAACACAGAAATAAAGACGAAATTATGTAAACAAAAACAACTGTTTAAATTTTACCTATCACCATATTGACATCATCTCCTCATCTGCTCCACAGGTGAGGTCTTCCACATTGGCTCTGCTGAGGGTTTCACCTACGATGAAGCTGCTTCCAGCTGCCAAGATCACAATGCCGTACTGGCCTCCACCGGAGAGCTTTATGCAGCCTGGAAAATGGGTTTTGACAAGTGCCGCGCTGGCTGGCTACTGGATCGTAGCGTTCGCTATCCTATCAACAACCCTCGCAGCGAGTGTGGAGCTGGGAAATCAGGAGTGCACACAGTGTACGCTCACCCCAACCAGACGAGCTTCCCTGAACTTGATGCTAAATTTGATGCTTATTGTTTTAGAGGTAAATACTCACCTGTCATTTTATGGGCTCATCCTTAATTTTTTTAAAAATGTTTATGAACAATCATTGTTTAATTTTCACAGCTGACCTCCAACTTATTGCAAACGAAACTGGGCTGAACATCACAGATATCCAGGAGGCTCTTCTCAACCTCACATCCATCACTGATCTGTTGAGGCCTGGTAAGCTGCATTTAAAACAAGAACAAGTGACATTTTCAAAGTTCCCTGTTATTTCCAACACCCCTCGCTCATTTTTTCTACGTTTCCCTTCAGCTGTTTCATCAGTCGTCCCTCCAATTGTTGTCGAGACTTCAGGCTCTGGCTCAGGCTCAGCAGACTTCAGTTCAGGGTCTGGGGGTCACTCTGGAGACTTGTCCGGCTCTGGAGACCAAGTAATCTCTGGAGATCTATCTGGTTCTGGAGATCTATCCGGTTCTGGAGACCAAGTTATCTCTGGAGATCTATCTGGTTCTGGGATCCTGCCTGGTTCTGGAGACTTGTCCGGCTCTGGGGACGTGGTTATCTCTGGAGACTTGTCTGGTTCTGGAGAACTGGCTGGCAGTGCAAGTGCTGACCTGCCCAGTGGAGCATCAGGTTTTAGTAGTGCAGATGCATCTGGATCAGGTCTTAGTGGAGAAGGTTCTGGCATCAACATAGTTTTTTCTGGCATTGACAGCATTGTCTCTGGAGAGAGCTCAGTTTTAGGAGGACCCCAAGAAGCTGGTGAGGGAAGCACAGAGATCCTTATCCTCCAATCATCTGAAGGAGGCTCTGGGGTGCTCAGTGGTAGTGGGGACCTCTCCGGATCTGGTTCTGGATCTGGTTTAAGCTCTGCAGACTTTGGCTCTTCTCCTGACAGCTCTGGGGAAAGTGGGCAGTTTTCTGGCATGCCATCTGGTTTCATCATCAACCAGGACTTTTCCGGGTCCAGTGGTTTCCCATCAGGATTCTCCTCTGGAAGTGCAAGTGGACAGTCAGGAGAACTTCTGGAAAGTGGAGACGCCCAGATCTTACTGATAGATGGTGAACTGACCGATATGTCTACCCACACTACACGTAAGGAGTATGAACTTGGTGGAGACTTACTGTCATTCAGTGGTTCTGGAGACATTTCTGGATCTGGGATTCTCAGTGGAGATCTCAGTGGTTCGGCGTCTGGAAGTGGCTCTGGGTTCTTCTCAGGTGTGACCTTCTATGGTTCTGGATTCACTGAACTTACAGGGTCATCTTCTGGAGAGCAGGAAGCCTCAGGGTTTTTGCTCTACAGCTCCGGACAGGGAAGTGGTGAACATTTGTCTGGATTTGGAAGCATGAGTTTCATCTCAGGGTCTGGATCAGGAACATCTGGATCAGGAGCGTCTGGATCTGAGTTCTCAGCAAGTGGAATAGAAGACACCGTTGTATTACTGAGTGGAGACTTTGTGACGGAGGCATCTGGAGAAGCTATTCTGCCCATGGAGCTTGGACAGGGGTCTGTGGACTACAGTGCAGAGGGAAGTGGAAGCGGCAGTGGTGTCTCCTCTGGCAGCGGAGATGGTCGTTTGTTCTCAGCCAGTGGATCTTCATCAGGAGCTTCTTCTGGATACCTGCCACAGGTGGTGCAGCCATCTTCATCCACCGAGTGGGTGCTGATAGAGAGCTCTCCGGGACCAGAGGAGGCCCTCAGTGAGACTGACCTTTCAGAGACTTCTGGTGACGTTCATGAAGCTCATAGCCCGGCGTTCGCCCCTGCAGGACTGGCTGCTCCTCCCACTGCAGCTCCACCAGCCTCTGTGCAGACGTCTGGCACCGTTGAGGAGATTCATTCAGTGGAGGGTAGGTCAGCCTTTTCCTTCTGTCTTTCTGTGATGGTTATTAAATTACAGCTTTGAAACATTGAAGTCCTGCACAGGAGCTTGCTGGTAGAGATCAAATGATTAACGGATTAACTGACTGATTGATAGAGAGAAGTACTTTTTTAACAAAAATGCAAAAAGTTACCGGTTGCAGCCTTGCAAATTGAGATATTTTCGTGTTTTCTCAGTGGTTCACAACAGTAATCCGGATAACTGTAGAAGATGTGATCTTGGGTTCTTGATTGTGATTTTTACAGTATTTTTTATGGATATTCTGATTAATCTATCAACTAATAATAAAGTAACAAATGAATCAACAATCAGTGCTTTAAGATGCACGTACTATACACTATTTTAAATTACTGGAAAAATTTCCTGAATGTTAAATCAACTCCTTTTTGTCCCATATTTTAAAATTATTGACACCACAAATCTCAGCAGCTCAAGGATAAAAAACAGCTGATAGATTCTGAATTCTGCTGCAATGTGCTGAAAGAGTTTTAAAGGGTCACCTGCCATAAAATCTCTATACAGTCGTATAAAGTTTTGGTTCTCTCATTACACTTGTGTTTGAAGTGTAATTCATGTTTTAAAGTTCAGAAAAGGTGCGGCTGCTGCAGCTCAACTCAAGTTCACACAAAACCTGAAAGACTGATTCATCTTCCCTTAAAAGTCACACTAAAGTTTGTCTTTGTTGCAGGAAATGCGTCTAAATGATTTTGCATGTTTTTTTAAGGTGGTTTTAACCCATGTGAGCCGAACCCGTGTGGAGCTGCTTCATGCACAGCAGAGGACGGGGTTGCTATCTGCCATGGTGAGTCCCAAAGCTGCATTTTCCGAAAATAAACTCAATTAAATATTGTGTGAGGACGTTTTGGTTTCACAGACTTCTCCAGCAGAGTTTACCTGTATGTCTTCGTTTTTGTTTTTAAGGAGTTTGCATGTTTTTTAAATGATCTGTTCATTAATCAGCCTGTCAGTTATATTTTCACAGTGTTTCTCTGTGTCACCAAACTTAACAAATATCTCTTATCTCTCCCTGCTGTTCTGTCCGTGTGTGTTTGCATCATATTTTTGCCATGTTTTATGTTCCTCTGATTTCTTTATGTTCATCTCGTCTGTGTCTCTGTGTTTGTGCAGCAGATTGAATGTTAAGGTGCCTGTCAAATATATATATTTATGAGCTCTGGCATGAGGTTTCACAGCCTCTGAGTCACACGTCTTATCACACTGTCTTCAGTCTATATGTTGTTTTTGGTTTGCTGTGCCAGTTTCGCCACCTCCGCTCTGCTGGAAGCATGCTAAACCCTGAACATATGTGCATCCCGGCATCATATGGATGCTCCTAACCTGCTGGAATTAAAATACTGATATTCTGCTGCAATTTAACTCAGATCTCAACATAAACTTACTGCAGATGTTAAAATAATCAGTTATGCTCTTTGCAGAAATGTACAACTATCATACTGTACATCATCATCATCACTGGAAATCTGCAAAATCTCAAATAATAAGATTAATCAAAAGAATAAAGTTTATATATTTTACTCAGTTTGCAGTAAGTTTAATGTGGATCAGAGGCTGCAGCAGCTGCAGTATTGTTCCTGCTGTTATAGCCTTGAGGTGTGATAGTCCTTCTATCACGGCTTCATCTCCATCACCCTGCTGACCATCCCCCCCACCCCCCCACGCTGAAACAGTAGTGTCACCCGCCCCCCTTTTTTGCAGAGGTAGATGTGTGCCACTCCAACCCTTGTGCCAATGGAGCCACCTGTGTGGAGAGTGCAGACTCTTACAAATGCTTATGCCTGCCCAGCTACGGAGGGGAACGCTGTGAGATCGGTATGAGATCAGCTTCAGCTAATCAATACTAACAGCAGCCTTTCAAAAACAACTGAAGAGAGAGAGAGAGAGAGAGAGAGAGATGCTGCTGGCATCATTTCTGAGAAAAATACAGGAGTCGTAGATCAGCCTGAGTAACTGGAAGAACGTGATGCACCTGAGCAGAGACAGACGTCCAAGAGGCTGTTTTTGCAGGACAAATAAAGAAATAAAGCCAAAACTACATGCATGAGTAAATACCACAACATGGGAACATGAGGAAACATGAAAATATACATTTACGACTATTTAAAGGAGGAGCAAGAGAATGAATGTTACAGTAGAAGTAGAAAACATCACAGTTACCTTCCAGCTGAAGTGAAGCATCATGTTAATGTTCTGTTCTGCAACAGCATGAAAACAGCATCAAGTGTCAGATTGTTACTGGATGCCAGACGATCGAAGGCATCACAGAGGGAAAATATGCTTCTCACTAACTCACAAGACAAATGCTGAATATGAAAAACTGAAATACTTCACGGGTTGTGAACAATATTTAGCACTTCAGCTGCAAAAAAAACACACAGAATGCAGACAGAATGATGAAGCTGCTTCTCATCATTCAGAGCTGTGTTTTTTAGTTTCCAACCCATTTGTCTTTGTGGATGAGGAGGGATATTTGATCCATCTGAGCCTCGGAGCCCCTCAGTGTTTGAGTTACCTTGTGTATTTGGGTGAAAGTGCATTCAGAGTTCCACACACTGAACGAACGTTGACTCTCTGGTGTCGCGGCTGCAGATGAGCAGCAGTGTGAAGACGGTTGGACTAAGTTTCAGGGGAACTGCTACCTGCACTTCTCTGACAGAGAGATGTGGCTGGACGCAGAGCAGCGCTGCCGCGACCTGAACGCCCACCTGGTCAGCATCATCACCCCCGAGGAGCAGCACTTCGTCAACTGTGAGTGTGTAACGTGGTGTGTGTGTGTGTGTGTGTGTGTGTGAGAGTGTGTTTGTGTCCATGGAGATGAAGACAGACAGGAACGATGTATTTTAAGCCTTGTTTCTCCCACAGCAAACGCACAGGACTACCAGTGGATCGGCCTGAATGACAAGACGGTGGAGGACGACTTCCGCTGGACAGACGGGACGCCGCTGGTGAGTGACGTCACACCAGGTGTGTTTCTGTTACCTTTAGAAATGCACAAATGAAATAGCGAAACTGGTAAAGGAAACATGTACATTTCTAAAAACCTCTTGAATGTTGCTGAAAAGTTTTTTCGCTCTCATGAGGTGGTTTTTCAAACGTGATGTTGCAGTATTTTGCAAAACTGTGATGGAAACACAGTTACTGACAACACAGAGTGTGAAAACACCTGTAAAGAGACACACAAATGACAAGAACAGATGCAAAAATATCACAAAAAGAGCAAAAATGGCCACAAAGTGACATTTAAGCACAACTTCAGCTGCAAACAAGGTCATGATTACTCTTCATTTGTGTTTGAGGCATCTCGATCTAATAAATGTAACTCGATGCAGGTTATCAGGTTTCATTAACTTTGCACGAGATGAAACAACGAGCATGAAAAGGACTGTGTGTGTTTTCACATCGTTAGTTCTGTGTTTGTAACTCTGCCGGTAAAAGGAGAGAAAAGTGCTGTTTGCTCTGTGATAAGTGGTTTGTCTGAGCAGGTGAAATGCAAATGAAATGTCATGTAATGCCAAAACAAGCACTGAAATAGCACCGCGGCACCCGATCTGCATGAACTCAGCTGCTCCGCTCCACCCACCTGCACACAAGTGGGTTTACTGAGAGGCAAAGAACAGGTGCAAGCAGGGAAAATTAGCTTCATTATCTGGTGCTTGGATGGAAACAGCACTGTGTTTAAAAACGTGGCTGTGTTGGTTCAGGTAACAGTTTGATGGGCTCGAGGCCTAACAGAAGCTAAAACGCTGCATCTTGTTTTGTTGTGCTGAATTACAGAACTTTCAGCTCTGCAGATTCTCCAGATTTCACTTTGCTGCTGGGAGACTCTGCTCTGAATCAGCCGTCAGTTTAGCGACTGATACGAATGATGTGGCTGCGTTTTTTCACACAGTGGTCATTTCTGTGCACAAAGAGCAGGATGCACTCGAAACGAACCACTTTATACGAAACGTCATCTGAGTTCAGCTGAAGACAAAAGAGTTTCTGTTTGTTTTGTACATCCACAATCAGAGACGAGGCAAAAAAAACCTGCGGTCATTGAGGACAAACAGGATGTGACACAAGTTCAGACTGAGGCGAGACTTTCAAACCGGAAAACTTCTGCCTCCTCACAGCTTAAAGTGCAGAATGATTCCCTCTTCTTCTCTGTTTCGAGGTTTTAATAAAGTACGTTTCTGCTTCCTGCTCCTCCTCAGCAATACGAGAACTGGAGGCCGAACCAGCCGGATAATTACTTCAACTCCGGGGAAGACTGTGTGGTGATGATCTGGCACGAGAACGGCCAGTGGAACGACGTGCCCTGCAACTACCACCTGCCTTTTACCTGCAAGAAAGGCCCAGGTGAGTCCTTTCAGACGCCTGCTTGTTACCTGTCTGCTGTTTGGCGCAGAGGAAGCTGTTGGCTGAATTATGACGGAGGTATCAGATGTGAAACGAGCTAAAAACCGAACAGAAGAGCTAAAAGACGCTTTAGTTTCCTTTCACACACATTCATCAGACTCCATGTTGGTTCAAACACTGACCGTCTGTCCTCAGTGTCCTGCGGCGCCCCCCCCCAGGTGGAAAACGCCCACATGTTCGGTAACAAGAGGGAGGAATACCCGGTCAACTCGATCATCAGGTATCAGTGCAACCCAGGGTTCACACAGCGCCACCCTCCTGTGGTTCGCTGTAAAGCAGACGGGCAGTGGGAGAAACCTCAGGTGGAGTGTAGAGACGGTGAGTGACGGTGATTTCTTTACATTTAAATTCTGTGTAAGAAGGTAAAAATACGGTAAACAGGCCACACAGAGAGACATTTAGACCTGAAGATGCATTTTATGATTTCAACTGTTCCAGCAGCTACAAAAATCAAACGTTTACGATCAACTTTATCAGATTTGGTGGATTTTTTCACAGAGAAATGAGACTTTCAGTTGCCTCTCAGCTGCATTTCATCATGTGCAAATTCAGTTGAAGTCCATAAGTAGCTTGTTGCTATAAATGGTGACTATTTTGTAAATGCAGCAGTTTCAGTCTGTGATGTGTTGTGATTATATCACCGCTTCATGCCGGGACAAATAACCCCCTTTCACTCCGGTTCAGTCACAACAAATCAAAGCCTGTCGAGAGCTTTTTTCTCACCTTATAAAATCCCTCTGGTTGTGTTTTTTCTTTCTCGGCAGTGAAAACCAGACAGAGGATACAGAGGAGGAGCAGCAGGAGCGCAGAAATCAGCCGCAAGCTTCGCTAAAAAGAACAAAAAAATGAATTTATTATTTTAAAAAAAGAACATTTGCAGCACAAGAAAAAAAAAAGAACCTGTTTTGCATTTTACTGAAGATGATTTGAAGGTTTTAATGGTTGAAGTCCCACATGAACGGTGCTACAACATGGTAATGTGATTTTTTTTGTGTCCCTGCACCTCATAATATATTTTAATTATATAATATTTTTATTTTGCTCTGAGTTTATTTTTATCGTGTTTATTGTAATGTATTTTTGTTTGGGGGAATCAGTGTCGGGGTCATTTGTTTCACAGGGGTTTTTACGTTCGCAGAAGGCAGCGTCCGTCTGGTTTCCTGCTGCCCGGCTGTTTCTGGATGTTGGTTTATGGTTGAAGGAACCAAACGGTCTCATAAATGTGCAGGCAGGAGGTGAAGCTCAGTGTAACCTGCTGGTTTCTGCACTCATTTTAGTTGAAGTTTTGAAGTTTTTCACCTTCAGAAGAAGCTGTTTGACACTTTTATTTCCTGTAAAACGTAAAAACAACATCCACAGCGCGAGAATCTATTTCAAGAACCACGAACAAAAAGGTGTTTGTAGGTGAACGATGTCAAGAAGTGTAATTAGAGATGTATGATCATATAAACACATAAAGATAATTAACACATTATTAATGACCATATTGTTCCAGAGAGATCAAAACTTTCTAGCAAATAAAAGTTCATATTCTTGCAGAGCTGCAGAGGCAGAAATATCAGCAGCTGGACTTTAAAGCTTCATTTCACTGGTTGGACGCTTCAGTTTGATCTGTGAACAGTGAAATAAATCATCAGGTGTGTAAAAGGTGTCAAAACCTGAAAAACCTTCGTCAACTTTTATAGATTCAGGTTTAAAAGCTGATGTTTCATTTCAGTTTGTCACCAGAGTTTGAAATCATGTTCATGTAAATGTTAAAAATTCAATCAAATAAGAGCTTTTTTGGCAAATTTAGGAGGAACTGAACCTGGTTTAACTCCTAATGTGAACTGTCTGACAGAGAAGTGCAGCAACAAACAGGAAGTACATAAATGTTTAGTATGAAGCGTTCAGTTTTCAGTTTGTTGGATGTGATTTGGACTCTGAAGGTTGATCGATGAGTTATTCAGCTTTCGTTACATGAAGAAGTCGGTAAAACTTTCCAGCGATCGCACAGAGAGTTTAAAGTTTTTGTAGTTTTCGAAGACGTCGGCCTGTTTGCGGTCGTTCACGCAGCAGGTCGTCCACGAGGAGGCTGAAGAGGAGGCCGTCCCTCCTCCAGTCCTCATATTCAACATCTCTGCTGTTGTTTTATTGGACGTGAGATCTGATCAAAACATACTCACATGCATGAAAGCAAGAAGAGAGCTTTGAGTCGGTGATAACCAGTTCAAACAAATCAAACTGCTGCTGTGTCGTTAGGTTTGAGGCGCAGTGTTTGATCAGCGTTCACTGATCAGTGTGTGTAAATTACAGCCTCTTATTTATTGATTTCAGGCAGCGACGGCGTCCCTGCTGACGTTCCAGCAGCATCAGAAACTCAAAGCTGCAGTGAATAAACTCCTTTTAGCTCCATTTTTTCATATTTAATGTGCAGAGGATGAAGTGAAAACTGCTTGTGGCCTCTCGATTTCTCATGCCGGCTGGTTTGAACCTCTTGTTTCCTCCACGTGGCTGTGCGGTGCACGGCGTTCGTGTGGAGTCAGTGTCAGAATAATGAGCCTGTTGTCTGTTTCACGTCTGTAACCTCAGAGGAACAAACTGCACTGTAAACATTTACAGTGTCAGATGCTTTTTGTTGTTTTACTTCCAGCTGACTGCTTTCATTTGTGCACTTGTTTCGTGTCGTTGTTGCTGTTTTTGGAGGCTGTGCCTCATTCATGCAAACTGTCACCTGCTACGGGAAAAACCAAAGACTGCCAGTTACATCTCAAAGCTTTTATATGCTAATTTAAAGGATTCATCCGTCAATATTCTCTGTTTTTATTACTATAAATGAATCAAGATCAAAACCAACAATGAATTCATCTTCCTAACATGTCGTCTGTTGTCTTCTTCCGTTGTGCCGCAGAGTTTCACTGCTGTTCAAAACTATTAAAGTCACATCCGAACCTGGCGACGTGTTTCCTTTCCTGCTTCCTGGTTTGCTTCTGTGCTGCGCAGCTTTTTGCAAACATGTTCTCAAGGCTGTAGAAAAGTTTACAGGTGTGAATGTGCATCATTTAAAACAGCAGAATCAAATAAAATAATCTGAACAACTGACCACGTCTGCAGTTCCACATGTTCTTTTCTTTTTACCTTTCAGTCGTCAGTCAGGGAAAGTGTTTCAGCAGCAGAGGAGTTTCTTTAGTTGTAAGGAGCTTTCATGTTTTTCAAGTAATTTTTGTTAAAAATTAGCAACCAGCTGCTTCAGCAAAAGTGCTGAGCCTTTTTATAAAACTGAAAACGTGTATTTATGACCTGTTATTAAATAATTCAGTGCTAAGTGGGGCGAGGAAGTCAAGATAGCACAAGAGATATATTTACACATTACTTTGGTCTTTTCACTGAATTTGTTATTAACAGTGAGAAATACACAGGTTAGCATCAGTCTCATTATTTAAATGTTGTTAGTTTGAGAATTTGAAGACAAAGCAGCTGTGAAACACTGATATAACCGAAGAACTGCTATGAAATATGTCAAAAATGTGATTTAAGAGAAACATAAACAGAATATTCACCTCATCTTCCAATAAAGTCATTTCACTTTGTCTTCTTTAATGTTTTATGAAACCACATTTGTGCAAACTGAACTCACACGTCTGAATGTTTGTCACATCAGTTAAATGCAAATTAAAGACAGTTTGGTCGGTTTCTCGTATGACTGCATGTTACTCGCCTCTGTTCATGAAGCACAGTGAAAGAACTGAGGTTTACATGTGAGAAACTTATATAATCAGCAGCGTGAGGAGCTCAGTCAGTCAGTCCTCCGTCATTCCCCGAGCGTCACCGCCCAAATATTCCAGGTTCAGACAACAAACGCGTCTTTCACCTTCCGCCTGCTTCTCAGTGAGCTCAGTGTTTCTGGAAGCGGCTCAGGTAAATAGGAAACAGCACTGACTCACAGGAATAATAAAATTACGGTAAATTTGTATTTGCCCAGCAGGGTGGGTTGTTCGTGCTGTTAGTGTTCACTTATAACTGAATGAGGTCCTTTAAGGATACTCCACCTCCACTGTACTCCACCCTTCACACACACACACACACACACACACACTGGTTCACCTCTCAGCCTCCAGGCCTCCGGATGAATCGTCCCTCTTTGCTCTCAGCGTATTTTGAGCTTGTTAATTAGTAAAAAACAGGAAATGTTTGTTACCTAAAACAAACTCTTAAGTACTTCTCGCTGTGAGCAAACTAACATTTAGATTTAAGCAAATTAGAAACACTTACTTTACGTCAGAGGTACCTGAGTTAATATTTTACACAGATACACAGAAAACTGACTAAAAATTAGAGTGTTTTATAGTTTTAAACAGCTTAAAAGGTTCAGTTCACATCACAGAATCATAAACTCTCCATTTAAAAATCTAAATATCCCTTTAGACATTAAAATGAAGCTCAAGCCTTCCAAATGAATCCTGTTGGGAGCTGCTGGTCTTTAAATTAGCGTAGCTGCAATTTGAGGTTTAAAGTACAGAATGTGAGCTGCTCCACACATAGCAAATAATGTGTATAAATATTTGTGAACAAATAAGTTGTAACATAGAAAAACGGCCTGTTTTAGCTCTGGAGACACTTTGTGTTTGTGTGTACAAGTTATTTCTGGGCTGCTATTTTATTTCTATATTTAAGATACAAAAATCGGATATCTTTTTTAAAATTCTGATGTTTATTTAAGGGTTTTCTGACACAAAAATAACTGTTCCACCCTCCATCTTTACTGCACACGCAGATAATGAACCTTCGTCATCGTTATTATAAAGATCTTCCTCCACAGTGAAGAAGTCAGTTGGGTAAAAAAAAGTCCACGTCTGCTCCCAAACTTGTGGCAGTTAATCTGTTGTGGTGTTTTAGTTTGATTTAGGCAATTTAAAATATACTTTAATCTTCTTCTGGAGTTATTGTTTAAATTTTCTATCAATGTTTTATGGTTTATTTTCTCAATGATTTTTATATATATTTTTTATTTCACCTTCTTTCTTCATCCAGTTTTTTAGTTTTACACAGTTAGGCTAATGTATACAATACTGCCAGTGATGCAAAAATGTGTGAGAGCTCTTGTGGTTTTCGTACATGTATTTTAAGTTTATTTATTTTCAACCCCTCAGAAATAAGATGTATTTTTTTAATGGAATTTATCTTTTAATTTTGCAATTAAATAAATTGTTAGCACTTGGTTTATAAATATGATTAAATAACAATTTATATCAGGCACTATTATGATTATATACACACTTACAATTGCATAATATGGTATTTTACCAGGTTCCTTTATCTGTGAATGTATGTGGAACCAAAAGACCCCAACTCTTTTTCCGACCGGACCGTAAATTACGGAGACTTCCGTCGGTACTTTACTCGCTGGATAACGATGGCTTTCCCAGAGTTTCCGTCGGAATAATTAAATTAAAAATACTGAATTTAAAACCCCGATTACATCCGAAGTATGTACACAGTTACTATGATTATTGAAATGATTAATAAAATCTTTCACGTCACAGATTTATGCTAACCGAAGCCACTTAGCTAGCGATGCTAACGCAGTGTGAAAGTTAAAGATGCTGGAAATTATCTTTACTGTTTCTGTTTCCATATAAAAAAACTGCGTTAATTAAGCTTATCCATAGCATAATTTTGTTGTTGATTAATGAGAAGCACAACAACTGCAGATCATAAAGTGGAGACGGATTTCAGTTTAATGCCCAAACAGCTAACTGCTAACATATTAGCATTGTTTTGGTCACTGTTGGCCAGAAATGCATTTGCCCTGCGTTAGCTAGCAACCTTCGCATCAGGACACCTCTGTTAAGAGATTATTAATGATAAAATTCGCTTTATTTAGAGGCATAAAGGGAGGAATTACCCGCTTTATGAGGAGTAATGTTACTTGAAATGATTAAAATGAATATAAAAGCTGAATAAAACCTCACTACAAACTCAGTAACAACAGTTAAGTAACATTATCAGTCATTTAGTTTCGCACCGAGGGCCAGCAGAATGCATTTTAACACTGTCTTTAATGTATTTAAATGCACAAAATGTTGATGCTAAACCTGCTGCAGCTCTTCAAAATTATGAACATTATTTTACAGAATATTATAATAATAATTATTGTTGTTGTTAGTAGTTAAAGGAACATGACTTTGACTTTCACCCACTGAAACATTGGTCTCTCTGTTGTCTGGCTGACTTTTTCATAGATACATTTATAATTAATGCACTTTTATTATAATTGATAAAACTTTTCTGTGCTAGACTTAATTGCTGATAAATCTCCTTATTGGTACGTCAAATCTTTGCACCTGTTTGTTCCACAGGAAAGAGAGATGGTGATGTGTATTTGGCTGATTCAACATGGCCGTACCTGTGAGCTGCTCGCTGTCTCTCACACGAAACAAAAGAATTGCTCTTTTTGGTTTATAGACCTCCAAACCAGCAGACATTTATTGATTTGTCAAAGCAGGAAAAGAACAGGTGTAAATTAACAATATTAATAATTCAATTAAAGCATCACAGTCAGGCATCAGATTATAATAAACCCTTCAAATGATCTGTCTAATTTAAGAAGGTGAGGAGCATTAGAGCCAATATGATGACAAGAGAAGAAACTGTTGAATACTGTCTGATTTGTACTGCTGACACTTTTGTTTCTCTTTTACATTTTATACCTCAAATACCCTCAAAACCAGGACAAGTATTTTACCTTTTGTAAAACAGACAGTTTAAGGGCTCTACATGAGTCACTGAGATTATAAAAGCAGGATACATAACAGAACATAATGGCACAATGAAAGAAAGAAAAAACACAAGTTGTCTAGCCAGTGAAATAGAGAAGCATGAATCTGACACTGCAGATATAAAAACGAGTCGTAGGTGATTCAGAGAAAACGGCACGATGTTAAATCAAAGGTATTCAGATGAGTCAGAGGTCATTTTTGTAGTTTTTGTGCAGCACGGTGGTTGAAAGTAGCTTCATCTTGTTCAGTCTTTATTCTGTCAGCAACCTGCTTTTTGTTTTTCTGCTCAGCTCGGCGGCGGCGGCTCTCGCTCGTCCCGTCATGTCTGCTCTCGTCTCGTTTCTCTCCACGTTGCTTCCCTGCGGCTTCGCTGTGGGGCCTTCGGGTCTGTGCGAGGGCAGGCTGGGCCTGTGGTGGGTCGGCCGCTCGCTGGAGGCCGGATCCCTGCTGGGGAGGGAGGGAGACACGCAGTGGACCTCCAAGTATCACAGCGACTCAGCGACTCACAGGCGAGACGGTGAACTCCCGATGAACTCTGAGTCCAAAACAGACCAGAACAGCAGCTCAGAGGCAGAAAAGGTGACTCGAACGAAACTTTTAAAATAAAGATCAGTAACACAGATGTGGAGCTCGCAGATGAGCAACCTCTTTTATCGCTTCAAAAAGGATTTTGTCTTTAGTTTGACTGCAAATTTGACTTAATTCTTTTTTAATAATCCATCATGCTTAATATGGAAGATTGTAAAAATGTGTGTTTGAACAGTTTCGTACCCATAATCTTAATTTTGTGTCTATAAACTTTGACAGCTACGATATTTTTGGTTCAGTTTAGATTTTGTCCTGAAAAACCCTGATTATTCAGGCAGCATTGAAACAAATCTGTAATGTTTTCCTGTGTGTTGTAGGAGCTGATGGAGAGAGCAGCTGATGGAGAAGCTCCAGCTGAAAGCACCACCTGGATTAAGTAAGAGAACTCTCAGCTTCACACAGAGGAAACTGTGGCTTTTCATCGTTCTGACCTGATTTTTGGGACAAATGATCACTTTGATTAGTTTAGCATTAATGATCTAAAGATTCAAGGATTCTCAAATCAGTTAAGACGTCATAAAATCTTCATATTAGAAATTCTTGTGTCAACATTCGAACTGACTTCACATCTCGCTCGTGAGCATCCCACCTCGTCCTTCTCTCCCCACATATTCAAGGTTTTTCACCACATTGAGTGTCACATGCTTTGTCAGAGCTGTTTGTGTGTCGTCTGCACTTTCTTTTAATGCCAGCTGTGTGTTCAGCGCCAACACTTTGTGCTGCTCCGGGCTGCGTCCTGATTAAAACTGGCCCAATTTTTTTCTCTCTTGGCAAATGAAATTGGAAAAATATCACACAGTGTTTTGTCTCCTGTGATGAAGCAGAGAGGACAGAACGTAGCTGCACTGACAGCTTTCCTCCACACAAACTGATATATATTGTTGTAATTATCATATTAACACTTTGTCCAAATCATATTTGACATCTTATGCATTTTATGAACATTGAGGGCTTTTTATCTTCTTAATCTCTGTAATCTGACTGTGTTCTGAACCTGCAGATGCTTAAACGCAAACAGGGATGATAATATTCTGAGTTGCGCTCTGATTGGATGGAAGTGGGCTTGTGGTGCGTTGCAACACATTTGCATTTACTAGCATCTTTTCTGTGCATGTGTTTGTGTTTGTGTTTATTTCCCCCCAGATTCGCCTGCCAGGCTCGAAGCAGAGCACAGCAGAACGTGGCGGTGCAGTGTGCCTGTGGAGAGGTGTGTGTGGGCGAGTGTGTGGATGTGTGTCTGCGTGTGTGTCAGGACATCCAGCCAGGAACGGAGCTGCTGCTGCTGTATGAGGACGTGAACGAACCCGAGCCACCAGACGAGTCTGCAGGACAGACAGGTAACAGCTGAGGTCAGACAGACAGACAGACGGGTTGCTACTGATGCATCAGACAGAAAATATACATTCAGGAGGTTTTAAAGGCACAGTGACGTCTGTGGGAAGATTAACTCATGAAATACGAGGTTTGAACCTCAGAACAGAGAGGGATCAGGTTCATGTTTCCAGCTCTGGTCAGCAGAATCTGTCATTCAGCAAGTGACTTCAGGCTGGATGTTTTCATGCACAACTGGATTTAACATTTTGCTTTCAGGCTGCAGTTTTAAGTCTTAGTTTGTCATCAGAATTTCATCTTAAATAAACCCGAAAGAACACTGACTTCGGGCTGCGTTAGCCACACTGCGGCCTTGAAAATTCGACGCTTCAGTAATCAACGTGGAGCAACAGTGTCGTTCATTTGTAGTTCAAACCACCTGATGAATGAAAGTCCAGTATTCGCTCTCTTTAAGCTCTCTGTTTGTTTCCGCCAGCCTGAAGGAAACATCTGGCTCTTCAGCCGCTAAACGCTCCACGATGTTCTCCAGATCATCTCCGACTGTGTTTGAGCAGCGAGTTCACACAAGCATGAACCTCTGAGGCTGAAAAATGAAGCCAACATGGAAACACTCAACACTGCAGTTCATCTGATGGCAAATAAAAGCAAGTCAGTCCCCACAGAGGGCCTTGTTTAAATGCAATGAACACATTTAAATCCTGGAGCAAAAAAATCATCTTAGTCTCTAAAGCTCATTTTCCTTATTCAAGACATTTGTACCAGGGGAATTTTTAAGTATATTAATGCTTAATTTTATTAATATTTAAACTCTAGGAACACTTTAAGTGAGAACAACGTGTATCCTCTTCAGCTCAACCCTCAAAAACGGTCACTTCCTGCTCCAAAAACAAGATGGCGTCGGCTGCAGGCTTCAAATCAGAACTTCACAAACCAATCAGTGACTTTATTCATTTATCACACCGTCTACGAGCGCTCAGTGAGTCTATATGAGATATTAAGACAGTAAAATAGTTATTAAGTCATATTAAGTCAGGTTCATGTCATCAGTGCTGCCTCATAGTCATCCTCACTCTCCACCAGGAGGAGCTAGAGGGACATTTAGTGGCTTCATCAGCAACAATATTGACCCCAGAAAACCTCACTAACCATCCAAGTGTGATAATCACAGGCTCAGATGTAGTTAATAGAAGGACTGAGCAGGATGAGGTAGATGAACGAGCGGCGGCGTTATTTAACACCGCTGACATCAGTTAGTTCCCGCTGAGAGTTTCGTGGGTAAAAAAACCCCTGGAGTCAGCTGAGACGCGCTCATCACATCGGTTACATCAGTTAAATGATTACAGAAAGCAAACTGATGAAAACACATTTGTTACACAGGAATAATATTCTCCGCAGCTCCGCTAATCCTTTATTGCGTGTGGATCAGGGAGCCTCTCTGTGCTGTGATTGATGGGACGTTCAGGAGAAGCTCCGCGCTGAAAACCCCCAGCAGCGACAGACTGCGGCTGCACTCTGCAGATCTTATTAAACTCGTGATCCTGTAAAGTGTCGATTGAAACAGATTGAGACCATAAATCATGAATGCATCTCCAACACAATTATAAATGCTAAATGAAAGATAATAAGATAAGAGGCAGTTGATCCCTGCAGGGAGATTACATTGTTGTTTAGGCAAATATTAATTAGATTCAGAGTAAAGAAAGTTTAATAAAAAACAATGAAAGAATGAAACAAAACCAAGCGATTAAAACGAGCAACCAGATGTGAAATGTGTTTTTAATTCTGTGCAAACATGAATATGAGGAAGAACACGACTGTTTACATGGAGAACTTGAATATTAATAACAGTGTTAGTGATGAATAATGTATTTAAAGGTGCCTTTAAGGACACTTTAAGACACATAAAGTAAAATAAAACATTAACAAACGCAGCAGAATTATACAAACAAAAGGTTTTAATGGTGAATAACATTATAAAAACATCAAAACAGACTTAATTTGAATAAAACAGTCGTGTTTGGAGCGCAGAGACAAAAAACAGCTTGAAAAACTGTGTTTAGAGACGAAATTCAAAGCATTTAAAGCATTTAAAGCGTTTGTGTGTTCGGGGAAGAAATACAAAGGTGAGGTGAAGCTCAGCTGAAAACTCTGGACAACAACAGCAACAATCCCAGTAATCCAGAGGAAGTAATCAGATTATTGTGGACGCTTTGAGCAGCAGGTTGGAAAAAAGACACATCTGAGTATCCGAGTACATTATGCTCCATTTTTTTTTTTGTTGTTTATGTGTAAAAATGAGTGTTTATGAGTCAGAAAAGGAAACTTTTACAGTTCAGTAACGAGGTTCTGCTTCTGTTTTAATGTTGCTTCGTCCTTCACTGGAACTCAGAGGAAAATATTTATTGAAGTTTTGCTTTTTTATGGTATTTTTTCATCCGTTTTGTTTACACCTCGTCAAAGCTGCGTACTCAGTATTCAGTCAGTCATGAAAATGCAGTATTTCACCATGTGAAACCACAATATCGACTCTTGCTCCTCTTTTAATTACTTCTTCTACTTTTGGTGTTTTTTGGAACATTTTGCAGCTTAAACTTCTTTGACTTTTGCTAGTTTGACATTTTCAGAAATACGCTCATTCACCTTCTTGCCAAGTCTTGTTTGAGAAGATCGATTTCACTCTCCCGTCCGTATAATAATATGTGAGGCCGAGGTCGGCCGCTGGCTCGCTCACTGAAGCATAAAAACTGAAAAAAACTGGCCTGGCTTCGTCCCAACGTTACAAACTTTTACTGTCACAGCTGAAAAGTTGCCCGCTGAGCGACAGAGACTCCAGGTTTCACTGCTGCAGCACATAAATCTCCTTAATACCACAATGTCTCGTGATTATTCTGTTTTTTTACAGACAAACAAGATAAAACGTGTTAATTACTGAGCGTTTCAGGTGCTCGCAGGTGGATCGCAGGTAGTTTTGAGCAGAAGCAGGCCAGCTGTTTCCCAGTGACAACATCCTTTCTGCTAAATCAGGCCGAAGCTTTTTATTTAGCAAACTGACGTGTGATAATGTGATACTTTGACATTGTAGTGTTACTATTAGAAAACTTCTTCTACCTCTAGTTTACTGAAACAACCAGGTTGCACAAATATGACAGAAATACAGTTTTAAATGTTGTTTATGTCTGAAATGTCTGAAAATGTGTGTGGATGCAGCTGGTATAAAATAGTTTGCACTGATTTTTTCCTTGGGGAGTTTTTTTCTGGGGTTTTTGCTGCAATATTAACATTTTATTGATTCATAAAACACCCAGTTTATTATTTAATCTGTAAGATGACAGAAATATAGGAAAAAGCTTTAAAAACTCTTACAGTGTGAGTTCTTCCGATAATAGAAACCTAAAATATTCAGTTTACAGAAAATGCTGATGTTTGAGATGCTGGAAGAGACAGTTTCTGTTAAATCCACTCACAGTTTCACACTGATCTTCTCTGCTGAACAGATAAAAAGGTGGAACATGAAAAAGACTCTGAGACCGTCGACACTCGTTCATCAATTATTCAAGAGAAGGAAGAAGAGACGGAGGACAAACAGCAGAAAACACACGAAGAAGAAGAGGACAGAAAACCTGGCAGGTGCATCAGGAGGAGTCACGCAGTCACACACGTGAAGAAGAGGAGATCAGAGGAAACCCTGGACGGATCAGCTGATGCGTCCACACACACACACACACACACTGACGGACAGTCTGGCTGCACGTCTGCAGACGCCGCAACTCCACCTGTCCGCTGCAGCTCCCGCCTGGCTGCAAAACCACGACGCGTTCACTGCCTGACCAGCAGGTTGAAGCAACCCTCCGCCCGACCCGACCCGCCCAAACAGGCGGAGGCTCAGAGCCGGAGCTCCGTCTCTGAAAACGTGGCGTCCGTGAACGTCTCACAGCCGGACGCTGAGGCAGCCGCAGCCACTCTGACGTGGAGCCCAGAGGTCAGAGAGAGGAGGTACAGATGTTCCAGCTGTGGCAAAAAGTTCTTCCAGATCAGTCACCTGAAGAAACACCAGTTCAGCCACACGGAGGAGAAACCGTTCAGCTGTCAGGAGTGTGGGAAGAGCTACACCTCAGCTGAGAGCTTCAGGGCCCATCAAGTAAGAACTGTGACCACGGAGAAGATCAACTTCTTTCTGTCCTTCCTTTGTTCTTTTTCTCATGTTTATGTCACAAATAATCAAATCAGTACTATTATTGCTTTTAAAAACCGTTAACAAGAACATAAATGCAACGATTAACGTAAAATAAAGATGAACAAACTGGACTTGCATGTGACAATGCAGGCAGGAGTGACTGGGAGGGGTCGGGTGTAAGTTTGACCACACCCACCAGTGATGTCACATGATCCTGAGTTCACCTGTGCAGGAAGGTGTGAAGTTAAACCACAAAAAAAAAGGGAAAAATTTGATTTTCAGGGGGTTAAGAGGTCAGATAATAAACTTCATTTTATTAAATTTATTGTTCAATCTGAACATTTTTTTTCCTCCTGAAATGAAATTTAAATTGAACTTTTTTCAGTCACAGGCTTGTTGCTTAATAATATCAGGTGCATTTACAATTAAAATCACTTCATTTTAAGGAGATTCACTCACACTCATTAATTTTTACAATTAGATGTTTTGTTGCCCTCAAATTAAATAAGTTTATCACACTGAATAAGACATTTCATGGTTAAAAAATAAGTGTTTGTCTGATGAATCATCCGTCTAAATGACCACAAATTAAACTGACTTTCTTTTTATTCATCTGCCATCATCCACGTCATCTTTTATCGGAACATCTCCTTCTTTTTTCCCTCCATCTCTGCTCCTTTTATAATTTGTCTTTAATGGTAAAAAAAGCTACTCAACCAAGCAGCTTTTCCTTCTTTCTGATGACTGACAGATGATGTTTTTCCATCGACGACTTATAAACATCTTCTACCATCAGAGTTTTTATTCTCCAGGGACAAAAAAACAACCACTTGACAACTAAATGTCCTCAGAAAAACATCGTACGTCACTGGTGTCTTTTTTTAAACGGGGGGTGAGTGGGCACAGGGAGTCTTTCCTTTCCTGACTGCACCCTCGCCGGCCGAGAGCTGAGTCATCATGCAGAGCAGCAATTTTCTCATCCCAGTGAAAAGAACCAGCAGCTAGTAATGATACATGTTTTCGCCAATGACAATGGTTGTTGTGTTTTTTAGATGAATCACCGCGGCGAGCGTCCGTTCTCCTGCTCTCACTGTGAGAAGAGCTATGGCCTGAAGCGAGACCTGAAGGAGCACATGGTGCTGCACACCGGAGAGAAACCCTACGTCTGCGAGCACTGTGGCAAGGCCTTCGCACGCCGGCCCTCCCTACGCATCCACCGCCTCCTGCACTGCAGCAGAGTGATTTACACGCAGCCTCCGAAGGTAAGGAGGCGTTCTCCTCTGCACCGTTAAAGGTTCCCTGTGGACTTTCAGACCATTCGATGCACCGACAGACTCACACTGTTCTCCTGATCGTCCTGATCTACAGGTGGAGGATGCAGAGCTGCTGCAGCCTGACAGCAGAGGCGGATAGAGAGGCAGATAAAGAGAGAGTGAATGCTAGTAAAGATGAATGTAAACACCAGAGGTTTTAAGGTTCTTAAAAACTGGATTTAAAAAAAGTGTTCTGAGTGTTGAAACACACTCAGCTGATCTGTCAGAGCTTCAGGACACAAACTTTATGTGAAATAAATGAAACCATTTAATTTTCTGCAGGTGAATCCAAGCTAATATTAGCTGGTTAAACTGCAGCTGGAGACAAACTTCTGAAACCAGCTGACTTTGGTCTTCATCCAAAGGAAATTATGAGCCGTATTTAGAAACTGTGAAGGAAAATAACTAAAGTATATCAAACCAGCTTTATAGCTACTAACACTGACTTACAGCATCAGCATGGCTTTGTTGAAGGAGTGGAGCCACAGTGGTGGGAGTGAATGTTTGATCCACTTTAGAAGTGTCTGAAACCACATTACAAGATTGTTAGAGGCATAAATATGAAAAATACATACTTTTAAATGCAGATCAGAAAGATATATAGATGTTTCTTTCGTCCTCTTGTGGCTGAATCCACGTTGTATCGCCCCCCCGTCTCCTCCTCCTCTAAGTGCTCGTTCAGTCGTCTGTAGTTTTTTAAATCACTGTTGTTTTCAATAAAGGAGGACAGTTTGCTTCCTCATGGACTCATTTTTCTCTCATGTACAGTTTCTCTCCTGAATCCACAACAAACCAAAGAGGGATATTTTTAAAGAGCTGCTGCTTCACCCACAACTCGGCTATTTCAGACGTTTAAACACAGTTTCTAAAATAACTGCGTTTCTCTGCACCACTTTTAAAAATATTTCACTTAACATCTTTAAATATTGATGCAGGTCTTGTTTTTTTTTTTTATCCCTGAACAGCAGTTTGATCTTTAAGTATTCAAAGAGCAGCGTTTGGTTTGTTTTTTTCTCCTGTAGGTTCAGTGTTCGCTCTGCCCGAAGCTGCTGGCCAACTCCGGCTCTCTGAGGAACCACATGAAGCTCCACACCGGGGAGAAACCTCACGTCTGTCAGCACTGTGGCAAGAGCTTCAGTCAGAAAGGTAAAATCCATCTGATCCTGGAGCTGCAACAAGCTGAGCAGCAGACAGGTGTGCTGCAGACAGGTGCATAGCAGACAGGTATGCAGCAGACAGGTATGCAGCAGAAAGGCATGCAGACAGGTGAACTACAGACAGGTGTGCAGCAGACAGGCCTGTTGCAGACAGGTGTGCTGTAGACAGGTGTACAGCAGACAGGTATGCAGCAGACAGGCGTGCAGCAGACAGGCATGCAGACAGGTGAACTGCAGACAGGTATGCAGCAGACAGGCGTGCAGCAGACAGGCGTGCAGCAGACAGGCATGCAGACAGGTGAACTGCAGACAGGTGTGCAGTTGACAGGTGTGCTGTAGATAGGCGTGCAGCAGACAGGCGTGCAGCAGACAGGTGTGCTGTAGACAGGCGTGCAGCAAACAGGTGTGTAGCAGACAGGTGTACAGCAGACAGGCGTGCAGCAGACAGGTGTGCTGTAGACAGGTGTACAGCAGACAGGTGTGCTGCAGACAGGCGTGCAGCAGACAGGTGTGCTGCAGACAGGTGTACAGCAGACAGGTGTGCTGTAGACAGGTGTACAGCAGACAGGTGTGCTGCAGACAGGTGTACAGCAGACAGGTGTGCTGCAGACAGGCGTGCAGACAGGTGAACTGCAGACAGGTGTGCAGCAGACAGATTTTCTGAATGTTTCTGCTTCAGGAACCTCACAACTTGTGTTTTATGATGTTAAACGTGAATGAAAAATGTTCACTAAGCAAAAATGAGCATATGAGCAAAATGAGGGCGACATGATGAGAAAAAGCAGCTGTTTTACCTGAAAATGTTAAAAGTTTGACTTTGAACAGCTGCTGATCATCAAACTAACATCAGTTTGTCATCTGACCTGCTGTTTTTCACATCACACCACCCGACTGCGACTCTGAGCCGTTTGTCTCAACCTTTCCCAACTTTGAGAAGCTCAGACGGTTTGTGATTTGCTGCCATGATGGTTTACTGCACAGTGAAGGTGTGAAGGATCCGTCATTTATCTGCTGAACTGAATCGAAGACATCCTGCATCATCTCCTGTGAATTATTTATTTACTGGATGATGGTTTGAACAGTTGGCTCTCCACTAAAATAAGTCTGGGCTTGTTTTTCCTGAAGCGTAATTATTGATCCAAATGTTTTCCATTTTCTCAGACAGACAGTTCTGACCTGCAACTCTGAGAGGCCAGAAACAGAAACAACACAAAAGTTCTCAACTTCAGACTTTCTGCATAAACACTGAGAGTTACGAGAGCTGCGTAGCTCATCTCCTTCCACCGGAAACCACAAACGTATCACTCACCAACTTCAGACTGTTTGATTAAGAACGACATGATGCAGATAAATAAGAGGAGAACAGATGAGCTGTTTTCCTTTGTTGTTCCTGTTGTTGTTCAGCTCAAAGTCTAAAAACAGGAGAAACCGTTTAAAAAAAGGAAACATCCTCTCAGATCTGAGCAGATGTGACATGTTTGCATGTTGTTTTGTTGTCTGGATGTGTGAATGCGACCCGTTCAAACCGATGGAGGCCGTTTCCTCTCGTCCTCAAAGCTAATTAGCCTCTTTACTGAAGACACTGAGATTAAGTTAATATTGATCTTCTCCTCTGACCTTCAGTAAGAGAGAGAACATATTTCCCCAAAAATATCAAATCATTCCTTTAATTGTGACGGACAGAAAACATCTTGTTGTGATCACTAAGTTCACACTGATGAGATCATTTAAACGATTCTTTTCAACAAGACTCAGTTATTTTTGAAACACTGAGCCGATCGATTCCTTCAATTCTTGTTTTCATTCGTCAAAGTGACAACTTCAATTTTGTGAGGGAACCTAATCTTCACACGTTATTGGACAGATGCAAATTCACTGTGACCTGCAGCAAGCAGCTCCATCGACAGGCTGAGTCTCTGTCTGTCTGACTGTCTGTCTGTCTGACTGTCTGTCTGTCTGTCCGTCAGGGAACCTCGAGTGCCATCTGAGGATCCACAACGGGGAGAAACCGTATCCTTGCACCGAGTGCGACCAGAGCTTCTCCCAGAAACCGGAGCTCCGTCGGCACATGTTCTCCCACACGGGCGGAGGTTTCCTCTGTAGCTACTGTGGCAAATCTCTGAGGGACCCACACAGCCTGAAGTCCCACGAGAGGCTGCACACTGGAGAGAGACCCCATCGCTGCCCCGTCTGCGGAAAAGGTCAGAGCACCGCATTAAAATTCAAAAGTCAAATAAAATTGTTGGAGAAGCATTAAAGAGAGGAAACAGACTGGAGATAAGTCCTCTAATCTCTCCCAGATAACCAATAATTCTTTGCAGAATCCGTGCCCCCATTTTCTCTCCATCTGGGATGCCCAATTCCCTCCACACTGCAGTCCTTATTACCGACAGCGAATCATAGCCCCTCCGCTGATACAAGGAGGCAGCAAAGTCAGAAAGTTTGGATTTTTACACAAAAGCTTTAAATCTGCCTCATTAACTTTTGGCCAGTTTTCAGACTTTAGCAGCAGAACAAGCTGCAAACACAACAATGAGATATTATCACCATTGTTACGGTGAACAGTTTGTTTTTCACACATTCAGAAGACACAGAACAACATGCATGTCACAGAAAGTGAAGTTTGCAGTAAAAAACTCCAACAATAAGGTGAAAGACTCTGAAAAGCTCTGCAGGATCAGGTCGCATTTCCTCTCTGATGCTTTGCTATGCTAACATGGGCTCGGCTAGCAACCTAGTGCCTCTCCCTGTGTGTTACAGTAGACCTGAAGGTCACAAAAACTCAAGAAACTTAGATGCTGATAAAGATCATGTGATGTAACTTGAGGTGTCTCCACCTGCTGCATGCGCATTAACCTGCTGCATGCACATTAACCTGCCGCATGCGCATGAACCTGCTGCATGCACATTAACCTGCCGCATGCACGTGAACCTGCCACATGCGCATTAACCTGCAGCATGCGCATTAACCTGCAGCATGCGCATTAACCTCCTGCATGCACGTTAACTAGCCGCAAGCACATTAACCTGCCCCATGCACATTAACCTGACGCATGCGCATTAACCTGCCACATGCGCATTAACCTGCTGCATGCACGTTAACCTGCCGCATGCACATTAACCTGCTGCATGCGCATCAACCTGCAGCGCTGCGTTTCTGCACATCAGCAACAGTCCCCAAAATTTTCAATGGCCCCTCGTTGTGTAATGTTATTTTGTCGGAGAATAAGAGGAGAAAAAAACCAAGCGAAGCTGCAAAATGAGTCAGCGAGGAAGCCTGTGAGGGGCGTGAAGCGAACGCCGGCCAACCAGCCTTGTTTGTCTCACTCTGTGGGCTGCAGATGTTCTTTCCTGCAAACATGACTGGAAAGCACAAGTGCTGATTACAAGTTCATCCACATCTACTTTTTATGGAGCGTTAGCAAACTTGTGTACTGAGTTCTCTGGTTGCAATATTGATGAAGTCAGACTTGTTTTTTAGGACACTTACAAGTCACATTTCATCCCTTGTGACTGACTCAGAGACACACTCGGCGAGTTCACGTGTTCGGTTTGTTTGAGCTTCGAATTCGACGAAGGACGAGTCTGCTGATGTTCTTCTACTTTTTTCTTATTGTCATGAAATCCCATGAAAATTGCGCATTGTGCCATCGAGCTCTGATGTCGTTTCAGAAACAATTAAAAACACATCAGAGAGCAGAATCGTTGCTCTGGCTGACTCGTTGCTTCATCATCATGAACACACACAGTCGTTTATTTTTAATTAGGTAGGAAGGTACTTCATCAAACCCTGAGGGGACATTTCTTCATTACAGCGGCAACTTTAAACAGCGACCACACAGAACGAGTTAGAACAAAACCAATAAAACGGTTCAAAATAAAAAGAATAAGATTAAACAGCCGTATTAATTTAAAAAAAACTACTGAAAACTATTAACACACACACACACACACACACACACACACACACACACCATCATGTTGCTCCAAATACTGACGAGAGGAGAAAATGTGAAAATAGTCCCAAACAAAAGCGTCATTTCCTCCTGTTTGAGTGAGCTGAATCTAGACTGAGCAGCTGTTTCGTAAAATCACGAACTTTTTAAAAACCAGTGAAACTATGTTTTCAGGTGTTTTTAGAGATTTGTGTTTTCAAACTGAACCTGGAGACCAGGTGAGAACCAGGTGAGAACCAGGTGAGAACATCAGGCAGGATCAGGAGAACAAAACCAGTTTCAGTCTTTACATGAAAAGAGATGAAGACAAGTTTAAATTTTTGTGTAAGAGAGAGTTTGATAACAACAGTTGTGGTTAATAATTAATAATTAGGGCTGGGACTTTATCGCGTTAATTACGATTAATTAATTACAGAAAAAATAATGCGACAAAAAAAATTACGCATGTAATCGCAATTTATTTTTGCACTTCAAACAGCGCGGAACGTTTCTCATTGCACGACTTCCTGGCGTAGTTCAGTCGGTAGGGCGGGCGTCCCATGTACGGAGGCTTTGTTCTCCACGTGAGTTCGACTCCGACTCTGATCATTTGATGCGTGTAAATAAAGTATAAAATAAAAAAAACAAAAAAAGACGAAGACGAAGTCGTTGCTGGGTTTGTTGGGTGGAAATCTGGATATTTGCACAAATTGTCCAGGAAATAATTTTCCTATCCGGAGCTCTTCCAACCTCCGCTACCACTCAATGCCAAACATGTTGCAGCTAGCACAGACAACAAAATGACAAAAAATGTTGCTTCTTGT
>JAQMCX010000001.1:28938285-28955439 GCA_029814765.1 Acanthurus leucopareius
TGTATAGTTTTGTATTTTTTCTGGTTGTGGAGTGCTGCAACAGTGGAATTTCCCAAATTGGGATCAATAAAGTACATATATCTATCTATCTATCTATCTATCTATTTAAGACAGAAACGCTGAGAGGCCGATTACAAAACCCTGGTGATGTTCTTCAGGTCTGATCTTAACGGGTTTCTCGGATTATAATTAAATAAGTAAAAAAAAAACGGCAGGTTTTACTAGTAAAAAAAAATTAAAAATGATCCTGGCAAAACCTTTTTTCACCTGATCTGAAGCATAAAAACACAGTTTAAATCAGTTTTAGTAAATTAATCTCTTGTGTTGCTTCGTCTCATTTACACCAAATGTTCTGCTTTAAAAAAACATGAACACTCTCCGGTTTGTTTGTCTGATGGAAACTTTTTCATCCTCTGTGAAACTTTACAAAGATTTCATTCATGAAGAACGGAGACGTGCCGGTGTGAACGAGCTCCCGTTACCTCTCCCGGTCTGATGGTGCACTCCAGCGGGGCCTCGTGCTCCGGCAGGTGGGGGTAGGTCTCCGTCACCCAGGACAAGGTGGTGTGGTTCGGGTGGAAATGAGGCTCCTGCTCAGGCGGGTAGAGGAACCAGCGCTGTGGGAGAGGAAGCAGAACGTTCAGACACAGTTTGGGAGGAAGTGAATCAGGTTACATGAATGAAGTGATGCGTTCACCTTCCTGCCGTAGATGACCTCAGAGTAACCGGGACCGTGCCAGTGGAACGGGACTCCGGTTCCAGCACCTGGAGACAAAACAGAGGACCTGAAGGTCGAAGCTGCAGTCTGAAGCTCTCGTTTCATCAACGTTTGAACATTTAAAGGTTACAGATCAAGTTTGAGTCGCAGAAAAGAAAACAACAAGACTCGGGTTCAATCTTTATCTTTTTATCCTCGTTTGAAACGTGTCAGCTTCTGAGAGAGTCAAACTCTGCAGGACTTCACCTGAACCGACAGGTGAGACACCTCAGTGTTTGTCACCTGATCTGATCTTCAGCCTCTCTAAGCCGGTGATGTCGTCCTCACCTCTGACGCCACAAAGAGGCTGATTGTTTTTTTTTCCCATCAGCCTCTGCTGTACCTCGTTCTTGCTGCTAATTAGCAAATGTTAGCATGCTTCCACCCTGAACTACACATTATGCATCGCATCTTAGCATCAGCGTGTTAGCATTTAGCTCAGAGCCTGTCTGAGGCTGAGGCAGCTCGGCTGTCGGCTCGGTGTAATTCCTGGAGAGCTGAACGTGTCCAGCTTCTCTCTCGGCCTCACAGAGCTGCAGGTGAAGTCAAAGACTCCCGGTCTGGTTTCACACCTGCGATCCCGAAGCTGTAGGCTCCGGAGGTGTGAGGCAGGAGGTACGGCGGAGACTTGTAGTGCTCGAACAAACTCTGCCACTCGGTGAAGTTGTTGTCTCCAAAGAAATACAGCGTGTCTGCAGAAGAGACAAACAAAGACGGAAAATGACCCATCTGGAGAAAACCTGACCGGAGACACAAACATCCATCGATCCAACACTTTGCCGGGGTTCATCCAGGTTTATCCAGGAAATATTCACAGCTTTAACCTTTAAAGACCCCTGAGGTGATTCAACACTTTGCTCTGTTATACAAAGCAAGTAATTTTACACATGAATGTTCCTGCAGACAAGATTTGAGGGTTTGACTCACCGCTGCCGAGGGCGTCTGCAGACTGAGGCCTCAGGAAATCATCCACATACTCCTGGAAAGGGACGTCCACTGGAACAAAGAGTCCAGATGTGCAAAGTGAGTGAACATCAGACTGTGCAGGTTGTGAGGCTGCAGACAGCCACAGCAAAGCGAGTGTTAGCATGCATACCTTTCCTGTAAGAGTAAGTGTTAGCGGTACTGAGCCGAACTCTCCGCTCCCCAAACTCCTCTAGCAAGCTCGACTTGGAGCACAACGACCTGAATTTCTAGAACAAAGTCAGTTTTAAGGTGTTGAACTTCAGTTTTCTGTTCATGACTCCAGATTAACATCATAATAACAAAACTTCCAGCGTCCACTCTGCATTATTAGCACTTTTCCAACTTATTTTGTACGTGTTTTGTGGTACACTTGTGTACTTTTTCCTTTAAAGTTTAAACAATTATAAATATTTATTTTGAAAATTGTTTTATGTTGTAGTAATTCTACTTTCATTACTTCATTACTTCATTTCATTACTTCTCATTACTACTTCTTCTACTGCTGAAAAATCCACCCAGTAACTCTGAGTCAATTTTATTTATTCATCTTTATTTTTCATTAAAGAGTGCTTCCAAATTATATTAAATTAGGCCAACAGTCCGTCACATGACCCTCGAAACCACCTGTCAGCAGATACACGTTAACATGTAATTTAACTAGGGCTGGGACTTTTTCGCGTTAATTACAGAAAAAAAACCCGACAAAAAAACCCAACGCATTTAATCGTAATTTATTTTTGCACTGCAAACAGTGCGGAATGTTTCTTATTGCACGAGTTCCCAGAGTAGCTCAGTCAGTTGGTAGGGCTGGGGTCGTGTGTACGGAAGTTTCGTTCTCCACGCGAGTTCGACTTAAGCTCCGATCATTTGCTGCATGTATATAAAATATAAAATTAAAAAAGAAAAAAAAAGACGATGCTGGGTTTGTTGGGTGTAAATCTGGATGTGTGCACAAATTGTCCATGAAAGAATTTTCCTATCCGGAGCTCTTCCAACCTCCGCTACCACTCAATGCCAAACATGTTGCAGCTAGCACAGACAACAACATGACAAAAAATGTTGCTTCTTGTGTCAAATATTGATATGCGATTAATTGAGATTAATTAATTACAAAGCTCTAATTAATTAGATTAATTTTTTAAATCGAGTCCCACCACTAATAATAACTAAAAAATTAAATAGCAAACATGAGAACTTGTCTAAAAAGTCAACCATCTTTCAAAGTGGCTCTTTGATTTTGTCGTTCATATTCTCAGATGTTTCCTGAACTGTCCAGCGATCGCAGAACATAAGAAGCAACATCTTACTGTTTGATTCTCGTGGTTCAGTTTCAGTTTTGTTTTTTCTCCTCAGGTTACACTTTGGCCACCAAACTGAGGAGACACATAAAGTCCTCCCACCAGATGGAGAAACCTTACAGTTGCCACTGCGGCGCCTCCTACACGGTGAGACAAAGTCTGCTGAGGCATCAAGCTCAGCACAGGAGCGAAGGAGCGGCTCAGCAGGAGGCGACGGCAGGAGGACACGGAGAGGAGACCAACTGCAGGACCAAAGAGGCTGTGAGGGAGGAGATAAGAGCTCCAGGCTCCAGTCACCCGAAGCCCATCAGAGGTCGACCCAAGAAGAACTCGCTCCCTCAGGGCGAAGGAGAGAAGGAGGCGGGTCCAGTTAAAAAGAGGAGGGGACGAGGGAAAGGGGAGGAGAAGGAGTCGAGGCAGAAAGGGAGGAGAGCTGAGGAGGCTTCGGGAGCAGGAGGAGGAGGAGATGAGGAGGCGTCAGGTGACGTCAAACACGCCGTCGTCTACGTCCACACGGACGACCTCTCCACGCAAGGCTCCGCCCCTCTGCTCCTCGCCTCGGAGAGCTCGCTGCCTGCGGGGACGGGGCAGGAGCTGGTGGAGGTGGTGATCTCAGAGAGCACAGAGCAGTGCATTGTGGTCCACGGGCAGCAGACGGTCGGCGAGTTGCTGATCCTGCAGGAGGAGGGTGGAGGACTCTGCTCGGTGGCTCAGACAGTGGAGATAAACACAGTGTAGCTAAAAATCCTGATGTCACTGAACGCAGCATCAGCTCTTTACATTCAGAGCATCTCTTTATGTTCATGATGTGTTTCTGTCGAACCGACTTCCCTCAAACTACCTCGTCCACATCTTTCTGTCAGTTTGTTTTCAGTTTTTCATGTTTCAGTTTGTTTCTTCGTACCTCAGTTTGCCTTTGAAGAACCTCCGAAGAACAGACGTGAACTCGTTAGACAGAAAATCCCAGAGGGGAAGAAACAACAACAGCCGAAGTGTTTCCCGCAGGACGACGAAGGAGGAAGAACTGCTGCTCGTCTCTTATCTGCCTCTGTGTGTGTGTGTGTGTGTGTGTGTGTGTGTGTGTGTGTGTGTGAGCCTCGTCAGTGATGGATTTCCTTTGTTGTGATTGTTGAACACGAATGCACTGTTTGATTCTGAGCTGCTGACATTTACCGTTGAAGTTAGAGATAAAAACGGAAGCTGTCAGACTCCACAGAAGTCGTGCAGAAACATCTCGAGATGACGAGATCTCTTTCTGCGTCGAGACGGTTTTCCACTGAAGTTCATAAATAAAACAAAAACAGCACAAACAAGACAAAACACCCAGAAAAGCAGCAAACTCCGCACGTTTTCTCTTCTTAAACTGTGCTGTTTCGGCTGGCAGAGTCACAGTGACGTCACACGTTGGTTTGTTTACATTCTGAAGCCTCAACTTTGGCATCATGGCCGTCGCCATCTTGGATTTTAGGGGCCAGAATTGATCATATTTAGTCAAAAGGGTGGAGCTTTTAATTATGCATAACTTTAAACCTTAATTTAATTTAAAAAAGTGATTTTATGAGATTCACGTCCTGCTCAGTTGTTATGATTTTAAATTAAATCAAATTAAATTGAATAAGTACATAAATAAATAAATAAAAAAGCCCTAAAAGACCATAACTAGGCTTTGTGCCAAACTGTAAACATGTTTGTTTCTGCTGATTAATGAGGACCAACATGCTTCTGGAACCAGCAACTAGTGGCCATTTGTGGAACTGCAGGTCTTTGTTCACACTTAAGTGTTTCGGTTTTGTCTTTTCTGTGAATGTGATGAATCTGATGAAGGAATCGGCGTCACGCTGTGGTTTTATTCTGCTGACAAACAAACATTCACTGCAAACACTTACAGTTAATTTATTCAGAAACAAATAAAAATTACAGTTAAAGGCTCTTTGACTGAATATAAGACTGAATAAATCCACTGTCAGTGTGACTGTGCAGGAGCTGATCTTTGTTTTGGTCCTTTACTTTAACTTTTATGCATCTGTCCTTGTTTTTTTGGCCCCTAGGGGGCAGCATAACAAGCTGTAAACTCAGATATGTCATCATTGTATGAGTTTGTTTTGGTTATAGTTTATAACATGAAGCACATCAGCAGTCGTGGAGGTTTTAGCTGTGATTTTTCCTCCATCATCTCCTCCAGGAAGCACCAACACCACAACACAAACACCAACAACTGGGTTTTTTTCATTTACAGGATTTTATAAAAGTTTTATCCTTTTTTTTGTCTCTTTGCATGAAGATTTAAATCCCGTATGTTTGATATATCATGACCTCATGCTGCTGACATTTTTGATTTCCTCGGTACAAGCTGCCCCCTTTCAAATTAAAATTGATCCTCCGTTGGTATGAAAATATCGATCGGTGCATCTTTAAGTAAATAATCTGATCTGTTTGCAGAAATCTGAGCGAGCGTCTGATATTTTAAAGTTAATTCCTACATGAACTCTGATGAAACCAGGAAGTGGAGATGAAGAGAAAACAGCAGCGTTTTGCTTCAAACGCGTCAAATCCTTCTGATCAGAGAGACGACGGTCAAAAGGGACCGACAGGAAGTTATTGATGAGAGTTTTATTGATTAAATCCTAATGATGGCCTTCCCATCATGCCTCAGTCAGAGTGTGTTTGGTGAAATTGGCTTATTGAAAGGTTAGGCAGATTTCAGGGGCGCAGAGACGAGGGACCTTTGTTTCGTGTCATCGCTCATCTCCCTCCTCTCATTTCCTGTTGTCTCTCTGGTTTCAATTACACCTTTCACACCGAGCAGAAAAACCACCAACATCTGGCTTCTGTCGAGTGGGAAAAGGTGCAATCATTGTTCAATTCAAGGTCAAATAATTTGATGTCAGCCACAGTTATTCAGCAGCTTTAATGGAAACACGACACCTGGATGAACAAGCTGATGTTTTCCTCTTTCTGCTGCAAAACTGTGAGGCTTCATTCATGTGGACAGTAGCTTTCATGGAGGCGGTTAAGTCTTTTCACCTCCATCAGCAGCTTCTGAGACTCTTTATCACCTCGATCCATGTCAGTGCAGTTCAGAGGAGGATTCGAACATCTTTCCTTGATTTAAATATTTAAAAAGGACCTGCTGCAGCTCTGCTTCCTCATGTTCCCTGTTTTCCAGCATAATCACCACATCAAAGGTTTAACATGTAACCAGGACGATAAAACAGAGGCATCACTTCCCAGAAACTTTAAAAACTTTGACTCATTTAATGCTCCATGTTTCTTTTTTTACTCGTGGAAAGCATAAAAAGAGAAGCAGGAAAAGCACATCAGACTGTTTCTCTGCTCTTTGTCTCTGATTTAGTTATTTAGAGAGACAACATGAGGCTCAGCGGTTGAAAATGAAGAACATCGGCTGCTGGAGAGCCACAGGATGACAGCATCCGGCGTCTGTAAAAGGCCCTCCATGCAAACAGATTTCAAAGGCTGCGAGACGGCTGACGCACACAGAGGTAATGCACAGACCGAAAAAACACAAATCAATAGAGAGAAAAACTTCACACAGAAACAGAAAATGAAGAGCGTCGCTCAGGCGGCTCGAGCAGAGTCTCCAGAAAAGATGTTCGTGGTTCCTTTTTCTGTCTGCAGACTAATTAGAAAGTCTGACAAAGTGGAGTTTTCCTACTGAAAAAAACGTTGAGTCCGGCTTTAACATCAGATCCGACCTCCACAAATTAAATCTCCTCGTGTCTTTTTGAGCTTTTTGTTCATCTGTCGGATAAAAATCTGGTGTCTGCGCCTCTGTGACTTTTTTTCACGTGTGTTTGTTGAAATTAACAGGATAATAAACAGCTGTCGGATCCATCAGAGCTGCTGGAGATCCGTTATGTACACGGCCAAAAGTATGTGGACAGATCTTTATTCTTTTGGGCTGTTTGTCACATTTTCTGCAGATTTCAGTGACGTTTTATGAGCTCATGAGCTCATTCAGAACAACCATAAACACTTTTACCTGCAGACGGTCAAACAACAAACAGCTTTTATGCACACAACAAAAGTGGTCGTTTGATGACGTCATGCAGCAGTGTGGGATCATGGGATTTGTTTACATGTAACAAAAGTCAGTTTTAAAGCTCCTGACGTCCAGTTCGACCGTCTGATGTCTGTTCTTTCAGCCTCAGTGACTGAAACTCTGTTAGGAATCGAATGTTTTCGCACCTTCAGTGTCCGAAAAGCCTCCAGCTGCTCTCAGATCAGCTGTTCACTGCCAACACCGTTAATGCCGTCAGGAGGTTTTCGCCTCTGTGAAACAACCGGACAGGTGATCTGTAGTTTTTTGATGACCTGAGAAAGTTTGTGAATAAAAAGAATAAACTCTCCTGCTTCTGTTGTAGTTTATATTCAAACTCTGTCGTCCTCGAACGATTCGTTCCTTCGGCAAGTTGTACTTTTCACAGTTTGGCTTTTGGACTTTGGAAAAAAAAAGAGAAAAGGATCTAAAACCTCTTTTGTTAGATATCGAACACTTTGTGAGTCTGATAGCTTTGGAGAAATTGCATTGGCCGGGTCCTCAGAAGGTTTCTCTTTAACTCCTCCTGCCTGCTTGGTTTTATGTTTATCTCCTTTCTTTCTTTATCATCTGCATCTCTCTCTCTCTCTCTCTCTTTCTCTTCATCCTTTTCTGAAGATATGACTCACCCGGAGGGTCTGCAGACGTCACCCCTCTGCTCGCTCTCCAGGCTATTATCTGAAAAAAGAAAAGAACCGGAGAGCGTGGAGGTTTTTTCAGATCCATTCTGCTGCAGCAGATCTGTGAAGCTTCAGCCTGGTTTACCTGCAGAGACTCTGAGAAGCTTCAGCCTGGTTTACCTGCAGAGACTCTGAGAAGCTTCAGCCTGGTTTACCTGCAGAGACTCGGTGTGCTCACCTGTAACTGCATGAACAAGCTCCTGCACATGAAATGCACCAAAACGTCTTTAAAATCTCCACATGTGGCTGTTTTTTCTACTCTGATGACTCACAGAGAACAAAGAGGCTGATTTTTATACAATTTTCTGATTCATCAGGTGTTAATAATTAAATTCTCAAGTAGATATGATAATTAAATTGATTAAAAATGAGTAAAAACTAACTAGAAACTACTTAAAAGTAATTAGCATGAATATTATTTGAAGTTCAACCAACTTGAATTTAACTGAAATGCAAAAATACAAACTTGATATACGAAAAATTAAAATGACTGCATGTATTTTAGCTGAAGTGAATAATTCAGACTGCCTGTCAGATAAAATGGGATTACAAAAAAAGGATTACAAGTATTTTCACAGATGATTAAAGTGGATAGATTCATTTAAAACATCAGAAACAAAACTTAATAAAGCTGACAGCAAAGTGAGTCGGGAAAAGCAGAAAAAGAAACAATGAAAACAGAAAAACTCAAATCTAACAGGAAACAAGTGTGAACATGAACGACACAGAAGAAAATAAGAAACAAAATTAGTAAAAAGATTTTAAAGAATCATGAAAAGATTCTTCATGATGATAAAACTAAGAGGCTTTTCTCACCAAAAAAAGCTCCAAATACAGTTTCTCTTCTCTTGTTTTGGGAAAAAAAGATTGAAGGAGATAAAAGTCTGAATAAAAAAATAACAAACAGAACAAATTACAGAGAAGTGAGATTAACAGTCTGAGAGATCAATGAGACGGAGATAATCACTAATAAACTGAGAGACAGAGAAAAGACAGAAAGCAGAGAAACAAATGGAGTTAATTTAAGCTTGAAACAGCCTGAAGGAGGAAAAAAAACTCTGTTTGTTTGTTTCTTCAGCTTCTCACAACCTCATGTGAGGTGATGAAGGTGGAAAAATGACTTTATGTCACCAGTTAACAAGCAGAGAGTCGTGTTTTTCAGAGCTGAAGCACAAAACAAACCGAGTGATTTCGGTTTCGGAGCAGCTCGTTTGTGCTCATGTCAGTTTAAATGACAATTAGAGGCAGTTTGAGTAAATATTTCCAGCCTCGTGTCGTCTTCTGGCACTGAAATCCGTCTTAATCGTTCACTTCTGTTGTTGAAAATGTCAGATTCATTTCACTCAAACAAACACGGAAGAAAAACACTTCAGAAACACAACAAACGAGCTGCTTCAAAAATTAATTGAGTCCTAGTTGTTGTTTTTTTTTCCAAAGAGCATCCGAAGCGACGGTGACATTCTCATTTTCTCTCCTCTTTTATTTCACTATCAAACGCTCGTCAGTCATCACAGCACACACGCCGTTTATTTCCCCGCAAAGACGACGGGAGAAAAGATTCAACGAGACAAAGGACAGAAATAATAGAAGTCGTGACACAGCAAATATTCCTGGACAGAATTTTAATTGAAAGTTAGATTGAATTTGCTTCTGCAGCTGCATTTTTTTTTTTTTTTTTTTTTAAAAAGCGCTGATTGATTGGGAGCTCAGGTGAGCAATCCATCAGGGAGCTGCAGGTGCAGCAGCAGCCTCTGGCGCCGCCCACACACAAGCTAATGTTAGCTGAGGTTCATCTGCTTCCTCCGAGTCCTAAAATCCCCCCAAAAAACACACACGAGCTCTGAAAGAGAGCAGGTTTTTACAGGAAAAAACAACCCGATTAAAGAAATGATGGAGTGAAAGTTGCAGCTTTTATTGTTTCGGGTTCAGGATGTTAAAGTTTTAATTTTTCATTCTGAATCCTCAACATTTTAGGGGACAGAATTGATCATATTTAGTCAAAAGAATGGCGTCTTTAATTATGTTTAACTTTAAATCAAATTAAATTAAATAAAAACATAAAACAGCTTTAAAAACAGACTGTAAACTTGTTTATTTTTTACTGATTTGGTCTTTTAACGTGGAGCTGCGGCAGAACCAGCAACTAGTGGCCGTTTGTGGAACTGCAGGTCTTTTTTCACATGTCAGGTTTGTCTTTTTCTTTGTATGTGATTCTTCATATGACAAACAAACGTTCACTGCAAACACTTACGGTGATTTTATTCAGTAACAAATAAAAATACAATTAAAGGCTCTTTGACTGAATATAAGTATAAATAAATTTGTTAAAGTTTTAGTCTCCTGTCAGCTGAAACACAACCAAAGTTGGTGACCAGCTGGTGAAGAAAGTCGAATATTTAACAGATAATTTATTCAGTTAGTGAAGCTCGAAACAGGAAATTAAATATTAATATTGATCAGATGGACAGAAATGCCTAAATCAGCAACATGTTCATCATGAGCTCATAAAACATTGCAGCTGCAGAGCAACAGGATCAATGATTTAAGCATTTATGACGACATATTTTTTTCTTATTGTTAACAAATCCAAACCAGTAACGAACGCAGAGGACGAGTCAAAGCCTGAAACATCTCGAGCTCCATTTAAAAACACTGAAGAAGCAAACTCAGCAAAACCCATGGAAAGAGTCTGAAGATGGGATGAAGGTTCTCTTACTGGGAGGACTGGGAGGACTGGGAGGCTAACAGGTGAAGGTCAGAGGCCAAATCAGGTGGAAAAGAAACGATGGATCAGTTCAAACTCACATTTCTGCTCGACTGCATGAAGGCTGACGTCTGTGTTGACATGCAAGTTTCTATTTCCTGTCAGAGTAAAAACCACAGAAGAAATCAACCCCAAACTTCCTGTTTGAGACCTCGAAGAGCTGAGCTGCATGTTGGCGAAACATGAGCTGCAAAACTCGCCTCCTTCTGCTCGAGGCCGTGAACTCATCAACCGCCCGGCGTCGGCACGGTTACAGGAGAAACTGGGTGAAATTTGTGCGACAAAGCAGCCGAACTGAGGTGAAGTTTGAGCCGTCAGATCTGTAAGAGATGTTTTCAGTCACGTGACCTTTTCTCTGTTGTTTGTTTGTTTGTTTGTTTGTTTGTTTGTTAGCTCAGCCTTCATTATCGCCTCACAAACACTCGGAGACGTGTGAATTTCTGGATTTGAAGCTCTGAAGCTCTTCAGGTTAAAACAAACAGCTGCAAACATGCTGTGGCTTGTTGATGTTTCTTTAACTTGGCGGTGGTGGCGGCGGCGGTGAGAGGTGATGCTGTAAGAAGATGCAGACGATTCCCACCATCCCTGCGTCCGCCTGCAGGCTGTGCATCATGGGATGCCTCCCCGCCTGCATTCATGTCAGCAGGGGTGGAGATGGATCTGATTGGAGGTCTGGCGGCCGTGAAGCTGGTTGATCTGCCTGCATGTCACCGTTCAGACTCATCAGCAGCTGATTGAACCACAGATTTCTCTCTCTCTCTCTCTCTGTCTCTCTCTCTCTCTCTCTGTCTCTCTCTCTCTCTCTCTCTCTCTGTCTCTCTGTCTCTCTGTCTCTCTCTCTTTTCTTTCTCTCTCTCTCTCGGCTCAGTTGCGACCAATCAGGAGTCAAATATTCTCTTTTAACTGATTTCTTAGATTTTCTTTCAATCTGTCACCCTGTTTTCATTTCTCCTCCTCCTCCTCTTTTCCTCATCCCTTCTTCTCCTTTGCCTCTTTCTGTCATCCTCCTTTTCTTTTCCTCTTTTCACTCTTTACATCCTTCAGTGTTTCTCTCCTCCCTCATCATCTGTTTCCTCTTTTGTCTCTTGTCTTTTTCTCCTCTCCTTCTTTTTTCCTCTCTTTTGCTTCTTGTTTCATCTTCTCTATTCTTCTTCTGTCCTTTTCTTTTACTCTCTCTCCTCCTCTATTTTTTCATCCTCTTCCTTTCTTTTTTCTCCATCCCTTCCTTTTCCTTTCCTTTCCTCTCCTCTCCATCTTCCTTGTCTCCTCTCTTCTCATCTCCTTCCCTTCTTTCCTCTGCCTGTTTCTTTCTTTACTTTTTCCATTTCTCTTAATTATCCTCTCCTCTGTCTCTTTCTCTCCCCCTTTTTCTCTTTCTTTTCTCCTCCTCTTCATCCTTTATTCTCTTCTTTCTTTTCTTTCCTCGTGACCCAAATCCTCTCCTTCATCTGCTTCCTCCTTCCTCCTCCTACAATTCACTCCTTTATTCTCTCTCTCTCTCCTTTCTTTCCACTCCTCTTTTGTTTTTGCACTTTCTTCTTCTCTCTTTTCTTCTCTCCTCATATCTCCCTTTTTTCTCATCCTATCTCATCTATTTCTTTAATCTCCTCTCTTTTCTCTCTCTCCCTCCTGTCTTAAACCTCCTCCTCTCATCCCTTATTTCACCTCCTCTTCTTCTCTCCTCACCCTTCAGTATCTCCTCTCTTCTTCTCTTTTATCCCCTTTTTTTGTCGTCTTGACTTCCTCTCCTCATCACTTTCTCTCCCCTCTTCCTCTCTCTCCCTCCCTCCCACTCATTCTCATAGCTCCCTCCTCCTCTCCTCTCTCTCTTCATCCATCTCACCTCCCTCCTCTTCCTCCCCTCTCTCTCTCTCTCTCTTTCTTTCTCTCCTTCCTTTCTAATTTTCTGACCTCTTCCATGCTCCTCTTGCTCTCCTTAAAAAAATCTCTTCATCTCGTCTCCACGCATCTCCTACTCTTTCCTTTCATCTCTCCTCTCTATTAGTCTCTCTCTCCTTCCCTCCTCCTCTCCTTCCTTCCTTCCTTCCTCCTCCTCCTCCTCCTCCTCTCTTCTCTTTTCCAGCAGTAAAAATCGGTGAACATCGCCGTGGCAGCAGCAGTGTCACTCAGCACCGAAACCTCTCGCATGAAGCTGAGGACGTCTGCTTTCCATCCGCCTGCTTCTTTCTTTTTGTTTTTATTTTTTTGTTGGTTTTTTTTTTGTTGCATCTCTTCTTCCTCCTCCTCCTCATCTTCTTCTCCCCTCATTTTTTTTCCATCCATTTCTTCTGCACTTTTTTCTGCCACACTGATCTTTTTTCCTGTGAGTGCAGCAGCATGAGGGCACCGTGCATCTCAAACAGGGTTTCTGTCCTCCAGCCGGAGCTTTTTTCCTGCTTTTCTTCTGCGTCTCGTTGGGAATAATGCGGCCGATCCTGTAGCTTAACTGCAGCATGTCCACCTCTGAGCTCAGATGTGATTATAAACGGATATTTGAGCAGGTATGACTTTTTTTAAATCATGCAAATCCCTGTTTCGGTGGCAGATTGTTGTGACATCAGGCAGTTTTTGTTTTTTTTAGGACTTTATGATCAAATATTGAGGTGAAGATTTCATCGGGTTTTTATTTTTACTCGCATTTCTTTCTTCACTCTCGTACTTTTGGTTGAATGTATTTCCTCTGCGGCTGCGTAAAGACGCTCAGTCCGCAGTGAAGAAGCGCAGAAACACAAACATGCCGGCGGTTTGACCAGGATGGACTCGTCTCACTCGTTCACGTCTGTGATGGCCGCCGTGCCCGCCACTTCACCTCCGAACTCCTCTCTGGACAACGTCAACCAGACCTCCTCCTCCTCGCCCAGATCTCCTCCTCTACCTCCTCACTCGCAGGTGGCGTCGGTCTTCATCGTGCTGGTGGTGACGGTCATCATACTGGGAACTGTGGTGGGAAACGTGCTGGTCGTGGTGGCCGTGTTCACCAGCCGAGCCCTGAGGGCGCCGCAGAACCTCTTCCTGGTGTCTCTGGCGTCGGCGGACATTCTGGTGGCGACGCTCGTCATCCCCTTCTCACTGGCCAATGAGGTGAGGGCACAGTTTGTCCACTCATGTGTTGTAAATTAAATGTGCAAATACAAGTTTGAAAGGTGCTGTCGTGTCTTCAGTCCACATCTGTAGATGGAGGCTCAAGCTGGAGATGTAAATGCTGTCTGCACATCTGGAAGGAAAACAATAAAGAGTCTTAAACTCTCAGATTGAAGTTGAAAGAAAAGAAAGAAAATCTTCTAATTAAACTTAAATTTCAGACTGACAGAATCTTAAGTGAAAGTTTACAAAAACCACAAACGTCTGAACCGAATTCATCCGTCTGAGACGTTTCAGTCAAAACCAAAAATATCGACTTAAACAGAAAAACTCAGGAATCAGTTTGTTTCTGTGATAAATTTCATGTAAATTCATCCAAAAGTTGTCAAAAGAATCAATTAAAAGATGAAAATGGAGAAGAAGTCAGATGTTTCGTCCTCTTCATGATCAGTTTGTGGAAATCCGTCAGATATCTGTGGAGATGTTCGAGTTTGGATCAAAGTGGAGCTCAAACGGAGCGAACGATCCCTCGAGTCCTGAACCCAACCGGGTTTAAAATCCTTCGACGAGCCGCAACGTCACCTGACTCCTCCTCTTCCTGCTGAGCTCTTCCTCTGACGGAGGATCAATAAAAAACGATCTTAATCATTATGTTTATTTATCAAACTGAGTCCAAAAAAAAAAAAAGGGGCAGAAACGAGGAAACGACAAGTAAAAACTCAAGTTGTAGATCAAAGAAATCATCGATAACTTTCACATCAGTTTGTTGGGAACTTTGTGCACTTTGTGTACATTTATTAAAGTCTCATGGATCACAAATCAATCAATCAATCAATCAATCAATCAATCAGTGTCACCTCACGAAACTTCTCCAGTAACATCAGAAGAAACAAAACCGTTTTGTGGTTTTAGAGTTTTTACATGTTTGAAACTTCGCTGATTACTTCCTGGTTTAAACGTCTAATTTCTCTGTAAACATCTTAACTGAATAATTGTAATAACATTTAATTAACACCCCCCCCCTTCAGGTTGGTGGGTGTCCACGTTCAGCTCCGATGTTTCTCTCTTTCGCCCGGCAACAACAACAACAGCAGCAGCAGCAGCAGCAGCAGCAGCAGCAGCAGCAGCAGTGTAATGACTCTCGTCTGCGTCTCATCGGCCTGTAACGCTTGAAACCGAGCCGGAGCCTCTCGTCCGTCGCAGGAGACGTTTCCTTCGTCTCTAATTGTTTCTCGTCTGCCTCGGCTGGTAATTCGGGTTCATCCAGGCTGCTCTTCCTCTCTGCAGGATCACTTTTTATAGATCCACTGGTTTTTTTTTGTTCACATCAGAGCTGCGTCTGCTGCTGCTGGTCGTCCCGGTTCTTCCTCTTGTTTTCCTGCTGACAGACTGTCACTTTAACAGATTTACCGAAATGAGGGGAGTCATTATTTCAATTTCTCTGACAAACTGAAGGAAAAGAGAGAATGAGGACATTTCAGCTTTTTACCCAGAGATGCAAACTGCTGTAACATTCACACTCAGTGCAGCTGCATTTTTACACTCTTAATATGCACCTTAATTTCATGAAATGCACACATATTTATGCACTAAGACCGAGGCCGAAACTAATAATTATCAGTTATCAATTTAATTCATGGAAAAGGCTCCGAGTCCAGACTATAATCTTATAATCTATTGGATAGTTTGTCATTAAATTTTGGTCCCAGTGTGACAAAAGCAAACCCCCAGAGATGAGAAATGTAGAAACACTCTAGTGTCAAAAACCGCAGTTCCTGAGATGACCACTGGGGGGCTGTTTTCTCCATTGAGCTCCACATTAAAATGGCAAACTTGACAGCAGAAATAAACACATTTTTAACCTCTGCAGCTCGTTTCCTCCTTCATGACAACTGTTTTTTATAAAAGTCACTTGTTTAACGTATAACGAGACTCAAAGTTGTGTGAAATGAAGGATGTGTCAGCAGCTGTTAGCCAGCTGTTAGCCAGCTGTTAGCGTCACACGGTCATTAGCACAGATGTTTATCCTCCTCGGCTCCACACAGTCGTCCACATGTGATCACCTCTGGTTCAAAAAAAGGTGGAAATGATTATTTAACACACTGTCTGTCTCAACAACCACTGGATGCTTTTCTATGAGATGAGACCTTTATGTTCCTGTTTAAATGACTTGCAGTAACTCTGGTGAACCGTTAACTTAGTTCTGTTTTAAAATCTCTGCGATCAGTCATCAGCTCTGACGATGAGCTCTCAGCCTTCCTCTTAACTTCAGCAGCTTTTCTCTGAAGATCCTCAAAATAAAGTGTGTTTTTGTAGCCGAGCAACTGAAACTCCAGTGTTTACTCCTTTATCACCTGCCAGCGAGGAAAGAGCAGGTGAAGAGAAAAATGTTGGACATTTTTCTTCACCGTGGAGGAACAAACTGTTAATTAAGTTATTTTTTACAGCTGTGAAAATCATTTCAAAGAGTGCTGATGTGAAATAAAACTCACTGAGAGCTAGAGACGTTTTCAGCCAGCGTGACACTAATGAGATGTGGCCTTAATTAGTGTTTTGAGGTGAAATGCTCCCGTTCGAGGTCTAAATCCACCAGTAACTTGACTTCACTGGTTTCTCTTTTTGCAGGTCATGGGTTACTGGTACTTCGGCTCCACCTGGTGCTCCTTCTACCTGGCTCTGGACGTCCTCTTCTGCACCTCCTCCATCGTCCACCTCTGCGCCATCAGCCTCGACCGCTACTGGTCCGTCACCAAGGCCGTGAGCTACAACCGCAAGCGGACGCCCAAACGGATTAAAGCCATGATCAGCATCGTGTGGCTCATATCCATCGTCATCTCCTCCCCGCCGCTCCTCATGACGCAGAAGGAGGAGGACATGGAGGTGGAGGAGGAGACGGGCACACGGATGCAGGAGTGTCTCCTCAACAACCAGACGTGGTACATCCTGTCCTCCTGCCTCGTCTCCTTCTTCGCCCCGGGCGTCATCATGATACTCGTTTACTGTAAAATCTACCGCGTCGCCAAGCAGCGAGCCTCCACCGTGTTCGTGGCGAAGAACGTGATGGAGCGCCAGCCGTCGCAGTCCGAGACCTGCTTTGTGGGAGGAGCCAGGACTTGCCAGAGAAAGGGCGCCGGCTGCGGCAGATCCCAGTACGAGCTGGACAGCCCGCAGCCGGCGACCCGCCGCAGCTCCTCCAATGTGGACAGCAACAGCAGCGGCCACCAGCGAGGAGAGCTGGACGAGATCAACCTGGAGGAGAGGAGCTGCGAGGCGGACATGAAAACATCCTCCTCCTTCTCCTCGGCGCTCCGCTTCCCCAGGAGAACCGCAGGAAGCGTCCGAACAGAGGAGGGGAAGGACGCAGAGGGGACCTCCAACAGGCTGAAGCCTCCTCTCCCTCCTCCCTCCTGCGCCTCCATATCGTGGGCGTCGTCGGACCACTGCTCGCATCACTTCCTGCTGCCGTCGCCGGTGCCTCTGCGCAGCAGGCAGACATCTCTGTCCAAAAACAAAGTGGCACAGATGATGGAGAAGCGCTTCACCTTCGTCCT
>JAQMCX010000001.1:28988036-29001988 GCA_029814765.1 Acanthurus leucopareius
TAGCTGAGTGGGTGTGGTGTTCGTCCTTCGACCCCGCCTCTTTTCCCAAATTTGGTTTTTCGTCGTTTAGGTGGGCTCTTGGCGGAGTCACGCGCAGGCTAATGGCGACGCCCAGGACAAGATTTCTGAGGCTTCCTATTGGCTCCGGCAGAAACCAATGGGTGACGTCACGGAGGGTTTGTCCAGTGTTTTATACAGTCAATGAGTAGCACATGGCTAAAACAATGGCGTTAGCGCCTTTCAGTCAACTCTGATGAACACAGGTCTAAAGTAGATAATTAAAAGGTTATATTGCTGGAAAGGTGGGAAGTTAGACTTTACTTTTACAGTAGTGTTTTGATTGTAAACACTTCATTACCATTTTTATTAGTATAAAAAGGGAAATGTTCATAGAATGTTAGCATGCTAGTGTCCGGTTATGGCCACATACTACCAGATCATTTTGACTTGGTCATTTTATAAGTAGCTCTCAAGATGAAAAAGTGTGGCAGCCCCTGCTTTGGAGGTATGTTGTTTTTAATTCTTTAAAAGGTTTGGGGAGTAGTCGGTGTTCACAAAGGGACAGTGATATACAAAAAAAAAGTAGTTATGTCATTCTACATATGTTGCTAGCCTATAGTAGTAGTAATTGTATTATTACTGTCACAGTAGTACATTATTAGTAATCTTAGCATTGGTCAATAGCATAATGAAGTGCAGTAGTAAAAGAATTACTGATAAATTGTAGCACTGGAGTAGAATTATCGTAGCAGTGGTAGAAAAGTTGGATAGCAGGAGTTATATTAGTTTTATAGAATAATGGGAGTATTCGCTAATTGTAAAACTAAGAAATTTTAGCAGAATAGTGGTAGTCTACTAGAATACAGCGTTAAGAGAGAAATAGTATTGTAATCATTGTGTAGCAGAAAGGTTTGTAATTGTACAGCAGCCATGTTTTAGCAGTAGGAATAGTAGCATTAGCAGCAGTAGAACGCAGTATCAGAAGTAATCACAGCAGGAGTAGTAGTGGTACAATCAGTACTACAGCAGTAGTTACAGCACAAGCATAGCCCCATAGTGTCAGTACTCTTTGTTGGATTAATTCATAATGAAAGGAGCAGTTTAGTGATAATAGAAGAAGTAGACTGCTGTAAAAGTATCAGTGATATTAAAAAAGCAGAAGCATTACAGAGGCCAACTACATTGTCCATTTAGAGTTTCAGTCCCACTGGGATCCCTTTGATACTCACACACACTTAATGATCACATTCAGTGTTATGCTCATGACCGGTGGAGATAAATTGACTTTGTCCTCGATTCCACCTCCTCACACTCACATCAAAGCTGACCACTTCAGCTCCGAGTCCACCAGAAGCTGTGGGAGACTTTTAATTAAAGTCCATGTGATTATGAGAAGAGACACTGTTGGTTTCTGAGGATGTGAACTTCAATCAAAGTGAAGCAGAAACTCACATTTCACACCGAGAGACACATTTACGCGTTACACCAGATGGTGTTAAGATGATTTCTTTTTGTTTTTTCTCCAGGAAGTTTTACAGTTATGAGTACTTTTTTAAAATTTTAAGCTCTTATTGTGCATTTAATTTGACATGTTTTCTTTTAGTTTTTCCAGTCTTCTCATTTTAAACATGGTTTGATTTTTAATTGAGTTTTTGTTCTAATGCAGGCCTTTTACATTGTTATTAGTTCTTTTACTAAAATATGTGAATAATTTTCTCATTATTTTGACCATAATTGATGCTGTTTAAGAGGGAGATGTTCATTTAAACATCAAAAAACCAGACTACTACTGAGCTTTTTAGATTAGGACATTCTTTGGATGAAGGTTAACTGTAGTTAGAAAACCATTTTATTGCATTTATCTGTAAAAACTGGATTTTTTTCGCATATTTTTCCTAATTAAACATCAGTTCATTTGAGGGGAAATGCGTTCCCGAGGTTTTGGTGCGTATCATGCTGGTTGAACAGGTCTCATTAGATAGAGTTTATCATAAAAAATACTCGGTGCAGTTGATTTTTTTGTACGTTGATGTGTTTTATTGTTCAGACAGCTGATTCCTGCTGAGACTGTTCACACAAAGCGAACAGCAAAGCGTCAGTAAGCAGATTTGCGCGGATGGATTTAACCTGTCGCCTCCTGATTCGTTCACTCTGCCTCTTTAGACTGAAGAGACCGCAGGGAAACTGATCCACATTATAACTGATGATCAATATTCCACATGATCTGGGTATCATCAGTCCAGTTAATGTGATATAAAGGTGAAGAAAGGGCTGGTGGAGGCGGAAAAGGGAGCGTGCTGTTACTGGAAGCTGCGCGGCTTTGCGCTTCAGGAGCGGAGCGCACAGACCTGACGCATCAGATGACTTTCCTCTCGGGAAAACTCACTCAGACTTCACCTGTGACATCCACACGGTTCCCGGTGCTGCTGAACACGGCTCATAGATGAAAACTGCCCCGGGGAGAGTCGCTCTCCGTCGGACCAGCAGCCCGTCAGTCTGCGGCGCACGGCGAATCACCGGCGACCATGTCGGGCATCTCCACGGACTCTAACAACGACACGCTGCCGGCGGCTGCGGTCACGGACTACAACTTCCCCGCGCTCATATTCGGGATTCTGCTGATTGTGATCATCACCGGGGGAAACGTGCTCGTGTGCCTCAGCGTGTACTTGGAGAAGGCGTTAAAAACGACGACAAACTACTTCATAGTCAGTCTGGCGTTTGCAGACTTGCTGCTGGCGGTGCTGGTTCTGCCGCTCTTCGTTTACGCAGAGGTAAGCTGCAGCAGCCGGGATGGACCACTGAACGAGTCCACCGGGTGCAGGCTCAGGAGCCCACGGTTTCGGGGGCCCTTGGGTCTTATATTGCATAGTGTGATGTGTTATTAACTATCTGTGCAGTTACTGTCTTTGAAAAACGGCGCAGGAGACCAACAGATTCTTTTTTAATAAGAACTTCATAGTAGAGTTTGGCTGCAGCACCTGAAAGTTCGCATGCAGAACATAACTGAAAAAGACACAAGACGACCACAGGAACATGCACAGCTACAGAAAGACAGAATGCAACCACTATCAAGCTGCAAAGTGACAACAAAGACCCGCAAAAATCACTACAGAGAAACAGCTATGTCCACAGAGGATACTGAAGCATCAGAAAAGCCTTTTTTCTGTCTCTGCCGGCCTGGGGGTTAGTTCCTGTTGGGAGGGGTCAGGGGCCTTTTACATATCTGTGTCGAGGGGCCCATTGTCTCATAATCCATCTATGACAATAGTTTGAACCTTACCCAACAGCTGAGGTTATGTGCACTGAGTTTTGTGCGTAAAGATCACACATCCATGCAGAGAGGGTTTAAAAATGATCACAGGTCTCATCCTGTTTCAAAGAATAAACAGTATAAATACTTGAAATTGTCTAATTTAGAGAAAGTTACCCCCTAAAACCCACCAAAACCAGTTCATCTTTACACAGAATGGGTTAAAAGCCATCCTGTGCTGAGCCGTTCTGTCTCCCTCGATTCTTAAACCAGGATTAGTTCGTGACAGCAGAGTCACTGGAGGTTCAGGCCGGGCGTCAGGAGAGGTATGATCCATGAATCACAATATTTTCAGGCAATAGAAAGGTTTAAACAGTGTCGTCTCGCCCTAATTAAAGTATTAGAAGCCACCTGCCTGCTCGCCTGTCTGTCTAAATTTCTCGGTGGCCTGCTGAGGCTTCCACTTAAGTCGTCCTTAATTAGCCTCATTTGTGATCTCGTTACCTGTGCCAAGGTTTGCAGGCCGGTTAACCTACTGAAGTGTCAAACTGGAGGTTTTGTCCGTGTGCACTCAGTGGATTAGAAAAGAGTCAGTGAGAAAGTTAAAAGCTTTTTCCACGTTCACCTTAAGCGAGTTCAGGAGACGAGAACGTGGACGGAGGTTTGTTTCACTGCAGGAATGTTTGTCTCAACACTGAGCTGCTCTGCTGAAAGCACAAGAGGATTAGACGTATTTATACTCAGATTTGGGGCAGCTAATGAGTTTGTGTCTGTGTGTGTGTTTCTTTCTGTGCGTGTGTGTGTGCATGTGTGTGTGTTTGTTTGTTTGTGTGTGTGTGTGCAGTTTCAGGGTGGAGTTTGGTCCCTGAACGTGCTGATGTGTGACGGCCTGATGACCATGGACGTGATGCTGTGCACTGCATCCATATTCAACCTGTGTGCCATCAGCGTGGACAGGTGAGTGTGTTTGTCCATCAGAGGTGTAAATAAAGGTTAAAATCATCACTTTTTGCATGATTTTGCACAAAAAACTAACAGGTGAAGAACATTTGAGTCTGTTTGACCTGAATTTAAATCCGACAGATTGACTTTCATGCATTTTGTGGATTTATTTTAGCTGCTTATCTTTGTAAGTGTATTGAATGAAAACAGCTGCAGGATTCTTGTAATTTCTATTAAAATATCTTATAACATTATTACACTTTAACAGGTAGTTTGTGGTTTGTTTAAGGATAAAAATTTAACCAACAGCACAAACAAGGTGACATTTTTCAGTGGAGAATAGAAATAAAACTGAAGCATCTTTTCATCACCAGCTCAAAATCAGATGCTGCAGAATAAAACAGTGTTAATGGAAAACAAAGCAGCTGGCAGTCGGGGAGCAGCTCTGCATAACAAATGGACGATTTACATTTCAAACATGGAAAAACCTGTTAAAAGTAATAATTAACAGCAACTGCTGCTGACTCGCTGTCTGCAGCAGCAGGATGACACCTTTTGTCTCAGTTATGATGAGCCAGTTTTATTTTCTGTCTTTTTAAAGTAACACTTTTGTCTTAAAGGAATCACTGGAATATTTACATGTGATTTACATTTAATGAAAATGCTGACTGATTATTATCTGTTAAATATTTAGGAACTGAAAGAAGAAGAGAGAAAGACTTTTCAGCTGTTTGTTAGTGCGGGATTTGTCATCAGTTTAGTGTATTTTATGTGTTTTTTTTAAGTTTCACTCTTCCTTCTTTGTCCTGCAGGTTCATCGCAGTGTCCATCCCTCTGAACTACAACCGTAAGCATGTGGACCATCGTCAGCTCGTCCTGCTGTCGGCCACCTGGCTGCTGGCTCTGGCCGTGGCCTCACCTGTCGTCTTTGGCATCAACAACGTGCCGGGCCGCGACCCCAGCGAGTGCAAACTGGAGGACAACAACTACGTGGTTTACTCCTCCGTGTGCTCCTTCTTCATCCCCTGTCCCATCATGGTGCTGCTTTACTTCGGGGTTTTCCGCGGGCTGCAGCGGTGGGAGGAGGCTCGGAAGGTGAAGCTGCGCAGCAGCATCGAGGCCTGCAGGAAGCTGCAGCACGCGGCCGTCGCCACCGCCCTGCCCCCGCTGACGGGCACCATCCCCGGGCCCCTGCCGATGCCCCTCCCCAGGATCATCGAAAGGGACTTGGCCCAGTCTCGGCTGGACGACACGGACGACTACGTGCAGGAGATCCCGTATCCGCGGCAGTACAGGGAGAACTCGGTGCCCACGCTGACGTTCAGCCAACAGCCAAACAGGAAGAAACGAGCCAAGATCAACAGCCGCGAGAGGAAAGCCATGAGGGTGCTACCTGTCGTCGTAGGTGAGTGTTCACGTGCTCCGTCTCCTCCAATCAGAAGCTCACAGGGTCAGACAAGAGATGTGACAACGCAGTCTAAAAATACCAAAAGAACCAAGACCGACACACACTCTCCACAACACAGCGTGCTTTTAAAACTAAATGTATACCTGTGATACAGGTGTTTTCCCCTCATGTCAGTGTCCAGATGGAGAGCTGACTCAGCAGCCAACCTGCAGCCAAAGAGTGTCTTTTAATACTAATACTGATAATAATAATAATAATAATTTTAAAAAATAAGAATAATTACAACTTTTTGATTCCTTTTTGGGTAAATTCAGGCACAAGAGAATGAGAGAAATGTTCTGTCGCCTACAGAAGCTTTTTCTCTCACATGTTCACAGGTTCTTGTGTTCACCTGCTGCACGTGTTGGAAGTTAAACTCAAAACAGTGAATTAGCGTTTGCACTTGGTCTTAAAGGGCTGCAGGTCACTCCTGAGCGCCGGGATCAGAGCGTCACCTGTGACTGGACGTCCGTCATCAGCAGCGCCGTTAAAGCCTCAATCCGATTATTTCACAACATGTGATCGTCCCGTCAAACCGTCCGTCCTGCACACTGACGTGTCCACTGTACTTTTACTACACCTGAGGGAAATCAGGCTGCACATAGACACAAAAAACATACACGATAACTTTTAACATGCAGAGCAAAACCTCGGCTGCAGAGAACAAAAACATACTGCTTTTCTCCAGAGGGGGCGCTAGAATCAACCAAAGAGTTAAAGTTCCTCATAGCTGCTTTAATAAGGTGATAATACAGTATGTTGATGCTGTTTCTGCAGCTTGTCATGCTGCTTGTTAAACACTGACAAGATCTACTGATTTTTACTTTTTTTGTAACAATCATTTAAATGTGATTATTGAGGAACTTATTCAAAATACTGAACAAGATACCTGTGAATTATTTCTGAGGAACAAACTGGAAAATCTACATGATCTCCTGTAAATAAACGCCTGTGTTAATATTCAGGCGAGTAATATGAGCAGCTGATAGAACAGAGAAACGTAACATCAGGAGAAAATTCAGTGTCACCGACTGATTTCCACATGTTTTATCTGAGCCGCCCTGAATGCATCTTATGAACAGGAAGTGTGCCCTGACAGTCGAGCGAGCTGCCGCATATTATGAAAATCCCTCCAATTTCCTGGAAAAGAAAGATATAAATGCATCAGTCAACCTTTGAGCTCAGAGCTCATAAATCACCTGAATCGGTTTTATCACCAACATGAGACAAACAACCTCCGTTTGATTAAATGACAGTTGGAATTGATAAAAAAAAACAGGATTATCATGTTGAATTATCATTTAAACTCAGCAGTGTTCATATAAAGACCTTTGGAGATCACGTGTTTGCATTAAAAATCACTTAACCAGTCAAAAAAAAGCAGAGTGACCTTCCTCTCACTGCTCTTATGTGGTCAGTTAATATATTATATTTATTGAGTTGTTTTCTGCGTCTTTAGCTTTGTCTTTTCTCTGAACTCTGACTCTGAAATGTGCAGATCTCTTGTTAGGAAGTAAAGAAGAAAAGTCAAGAAATCTAAAATGTACCGAACGCTGGACGCCCTCGGGCGGTAACGTCTTGAGTTTAAATGATGAGACAGCAGGGTCGTATATTTCCACTTTGTCTCTAATGACCTCAGTCTGCTCGTGAATCATTTACAGTCACACTGTCGAACCACAGTGAAACTCATCATCCTCATTTGACGCATTTCCTGTTGAAGCCGAATCTTCAGGGAGGACAAAACACTCAAAAATTAAAATAAATGGAGGATGAGTAGGAAGGGGGACTTATTTTGGAAATGAGGGGGGTGGAGGCGTTAAAAAGAGTCTTTATGAACAGAGTTTTTATTTTACAGCACGAATCGTCCACATTTTTCCATTTAGTAGGTTATTAAATCTCTCAAATGTATGTTCTTGTAAATAGAGTTTTGAACTTTTAATAATAGTATATTTAATATTAGAGTTATGAGTAATGGAAGCTTGTTTTTTTAAGTCTGTGCCTCGAATTCTTAAGTTTTAACATTTAGGTTTCTGCTCCAAAATCCTTAACGTCTGTTTCATGTTTGTTCTCATGTGTCAGGAGGTAAATGTCCTGTCGAGCAAAAACTTTAATCTTGTGACTTCTAGAAAAGTTCATCTTTCACTGAAATTGGTAAAACATGGCAGCACATCTGTCCACAGCTGGCCATGAAGGAAGAGCAACACGTCACTGATGCAGAGGAAGACTTCAGATAAAACTTTATTTACAACTTCTGAGAGACAAATTCTTTCGGTTCATCATCCATATTCCATTTTCTTTAAAATACTTTACTTTTTTATATTCACTGTAAAACTTGAGTTACTTTGTAGATTCTGAATAATAATACAAAATATATTCAACAGATAAACTGTGATGCATTAGAGGTTTAAATAAACTTTCAAAATAAAAGTCGATCTCGGTGCAATTCACAAACAGAGCCAATTATAAGAAGTTTTCAAACTAGCTTCACCTTTACCACATGCAAAGACATTAATGCTTTATTAAAATAATTGTTCTTTGCAGGAATTTCACCTGAAACATTTTCACGCTGCAGTGTTGATACTTTTACTTTTGTATGAGATGTGAGTGCTTCTTTCAGCTCAAACAGGTTCATAGTTTGATGTGCTGCATGTTGCAAAACTAACAGTTCAAGAAACTTAAGCAACAGCTGATTCCTGCATTTGACTTTTATTTTATACATGCAATTAAAATGAAAAATAAATAATTAAAATGTCTAAACTTAGTTCGAAGTGATGTTTTTCTCCAAAGAGACGGTTTAAATGACAAACTTTGTTCCTCTAAAGAAACTGGCATGCCGGCGTTTTAATGCTGTGAGTCTTCTGACAGTTAATTTGGTGATTTGTGTAGTTTAACTGATCCCTCCAGCAGAAACACGGCACAGAAAAGACATAATTGGTTTTGAATTTGACAACCTTCTGATGCATATTGTCACAGTTTCTGTCTTTTTGTGAGGAAAACAAGTCGTGGGTGTAAAGTTTTAATCTGAAGAGATGTGCAGATGAAACTCACTCTTCATATTTTTTACATGCAGGTTGCTTCTTGTTCTGCTGGACGCCGTTCTTCGTCGTCCACACGACGCGAGCCGTGTGTTTGACATGCGACATCCCTCCCGGTCTGATGAGCACCGTCACCTGGCTGGGCTACGTCAACAGCGCTCTGAACCCCATCATCTACACCATCTTCAACACAGAGTTCAAGAAGTTCTTCAAGAAATGTTTCCGCAGCTGCTGCTGACACCAGGCTTTCATCTGCAGACACTGAACGAAGGAAGTGAGAGACCATGAAGCATCACATGACTGATGATGGGAAGTCTGAGGCTTCCAGCTTCATCTCACCTCTGAGCTTCTGCAGGATAACGATATGGAAAAAACACACCTGTAAACACCATAGAGAGCGCTTACTGGTGATTCATTTGCATCTCTGGCTCCGTTTTGTCATTGGTGATTTACTTTCTTGATCCTCTGGGATTACCGACCAAACAAAGTGATGAAGAAACGCTGGAAACCTGCAGAAAAACAGCCAAACAGTGACACAAACTGCCACAAACAGTCCGAAAGGTTCAACTGAGGGCGACAATGCCTCCTGGAAGACAAAAGACTGAAAAAGCCTCAAAAGGCCAGAAATTCAAACAGATAAAAGCAGCTTGATAAGTAAAAAAAAAAAACCCTGCAAAATCAAAACTAATCCTTAATTTCTTACATGAGCTTAAAGGAAAAGTTTGACATTTTGTGACACACTTTCTCACTTCGTCACGGAGGTTTAGATGAGAAGATTGATACTATTTTTGTGTTTGTGGGCGAAATCTGGAGCTTCAGTCAGCAGCTGGTTAGCTTAGCTTAGCACAAAGACTGGAAACGGATGGAAACAGCTAGCCTGGCTCTGTCTGAGGGTCATTTGTCATTTTACGTGTGCAAGCAACCAGCAGAGACATCAGGTTTGCTGTTCCACCTGTTTCTTGTATTTATGCTAAGCTAAGGAGCGAAGTCGCATCTTAAATTTCAGCCAGAAAAAATGTTGAAATGATCCTTTAATCCAACACTTTACAGTGTTCAGGTTGGATTTAAACTCTCAGAGGAGCTGAAGGAACCTGAGGAGCAGAACATGAAGGAACATCTGGAGAACTTTCACTGTCATGGATCACTGACCTCCTGTATGAACTGACAGTAAAAAGACTGACAGCACCTGAACGTGACGCAGCAGAAACCAGCTCATTACATCTTTTCAGATTAATTTAACGTGAACTGATTAAAAAACAGCGTTCAGTAGAAAAATGCCTTAAACTCAAAGGACGTCTGGACAGTATTCATGAAGGAGATTCATGAAAATTTATTTTTAAAACTGTTAAGAATAAATTTCCTTCTCTATTTTTTATTTAAAATCTTTTCTTCACTTTCTCTTTATTGCAAAAATTATTCGTTTTGACGAAATCCTTTCACCTGAAATTTTTTTTTTTATGTTACAGAGACATTTTAAATATTATTTCCATTTAACAAAATATTCCAAACCTTTTAAAATTTTATAAATAAATTAATTTGCTTTATTTGACAAAATCAACATGTCCCTTTAAATCGAGGAAGTGATGTTTTACCAAGACACGTAAGGCGATTTTATGAATACTTTATTCGATAGCAAAATTTCTCTATTTTAACAAAGTGAAGTGATTTGTTGTTTAAACAGTTCAATATAAACTTATTACGAGAAAATATCACTTTACAAACTGAAAAATGTCCAGTTATAACATGAAAGGAACTCTTTAAAACAAGAAATTTGACTTAAAGCAAGAAACTGGCAGTTATTCATCTGTGTGTTGCGTTTAAAACACTCACTACTTTTCCTGATCAAACTGATCAATAATATTAAGATTCTTTTATTTTTAAACTGTGTAAATTTTGCTTTTAAAAGTGTCTGTGTGACGTCGAACGACAGGAAACTCAGTTCACGTGGAGGATTTTCCAGATTGTGTCTTAACAGCGTTGCACAAACATGTTTGATGTTGTGAAACTGAAAGTTTGCTCGTCTGCAGGATGGAAATCGCTGCCTGTCAACACAGTTTGTATGTTTGGTTACCGACTGTGCCAACTGTTTGCCACATCCACGTTTTCTGTGGAAATCTTTCTAATAAAGTCGGACATCAGTCTAAATGTTCCAGCTGAAATCTGATCCGCTCAGTTTGAGGTCGATGTGGTCGAACTAACTCTTCTTTTAGGTCGACACAGACGAAGCTTTTCTGTGTGTTTGGGCCTTTTATCAACACGCAAAGACGTTTTAAATCACTGAGAATGAAACTTTTGGAAAAATCCTTCCAGGGTGAAGAAATCCAGAGGCAGGATTTTCAGTGTAGTCAGGAAAAACAGGACTTTTTGCCTTTGAAGACAGAGTTTACACATTCATCTTCTTTGTTCATGTGAAGCAGTTTTGTGCAAAGGTGATTGCGGCCAAATCAGTGCTAATGCTAACCATGCTAACAGGACTTTATGCATGTTCACACAAACGTGACCTTATTCTGCAACTGTTCATGGGTTCATGTTTGTAAGATTTTAGTCTCACACCTCTTATTGGTGCAGAGCAGTTAGCTGGGTTTCCTTAGCAAGCGTGCTAACATTAAAGTTAGCTTAAGTTTTAGTGCATTTTAGCACATTAGCCGTTAGCATCCAGCTTATACTGACTGATATGCTGCTGACGCTCAGCAGTGCAGTCTTTGTGTTATTTGTTGTTTTTAAAAAAGAAAAGCTTGGCCAGAAACACAGAACAAACTAATTAAAACAAGCCTTTTAGGTCAAATATGAGAAAAGATCCAGCATCTTTAGAGCTTATTTCTCCTATAAAACTGGTGCAGATTGAACCTTTGATGAACTGCTGAGGTGAACAACAGTTTATTAGCAAGTTTTTCTCATTTTCAAATGGAAGGACACTGAACATGTTCGTCACACGCAAAGGAAATATAACATTTTCCCCTCTGCTTCCTCTTGTCTGAGGCCTCTTCAATAATCCATTCATGTATTTAAGAAGTGAGCAGGGTTTCTGTGTCCCTGAGGGAAAACTATCAAGCACAAGGTCTTGAGGTCCAGTTAAGTACAAAGGACCAACTTTACTGCTGCTGAATCAAAATGGGATTAATGAAGCTGGGAAAGCTTCTATCATCCAGTGAGAAAAATACACCTTTAATAGGCGCCACGCTGAGATGTGCAAATTGGACATTAGAGTCTGCAGAGTTCGTCCACTGAATCTGTTTTCCACCAGCGAGTCAGTGTGAGTCTGAAATAACCAGATGTTCATCGATCACAGCTGGACGTCTCCTTTACAAAACCCTTTGATGCACCAAAAAAAAAACCCCTGAAATCATGACGTGACGGCTCAACAGAGTCAAAACAACACAGCTACAAAACTTTCTGATCTGCTGAGACTTTGTTTGAGGTTTGTTGAAGTTTAATCGACCGCCACCACTCGCTTAATTTGATTAAACCATCCGACCGCAGCATCCTTTTAGTAGCTTTTGATCCCTCAGCGTCCTCAGCAGATGCAGTTTGCACTTCCTCTCAGAATTTTACATTTTTAAACCTTTTCTCTCATTTTTAAGAACTTTAAGGACTTAAATTACACTAAAGTTTAGAGGTTTCCCCTGTTTTTAGTGGCTTTAATACGACTATGAGGCTGAGTGTAGCTAGCATGCTAACATGCTAACATGCTCCAACAAAAAGGGCAAAAAGACAAATTTAACAAACTGCTCCGATCAGAAAATGTCACGTTCAAACTGGAAGCAGCTTCTGGTTAAAGAGATATTAAAAAGTGGACAAATAAACGAATGTGAGACACTTAAAGGAATTTGATTTATGCACTTTGTTCCCTTTAAGAAGCACACAGACGCCTTCGTGAAAGATAAAATTACGCCTTTCAGTAGCTGACTTCATTTAGTTTGTGATAAAACTATTTTTTGCAACAGCAGCACCTTGAAAACACTTTTTTTTTCCAGGACCGAGGAGAAGGAGAGGTGAAAATTGGAGCGAGGTGTGAGCGTCGGGTTGAAAAGCAGGTGCTGAATTTGATCAAACCTGTTAGGAGCTGCAAAACCTAAAAAGCCTGAAGGACAGAATGAACTCAGAGAGAAGACTGACTCACTTTTCCTCACCTGGAAGGAGAAAGATGGTGACGCCAGGTTACTTTTCTCCTGGACTGAGTCTCACCAGATATTTTTAAACCCATGATTCAGTTTTTACAGTTTGGTTGCATCACAATCAAAAAAAGGTTTCTGTGTTTGTGGTTTTAACGCAGTTTAATGTGGAAGTAAAATATTTAAAGGTTATTTAAACATGAGAAGTTTGGTTGCATTTGTTGCTTTGATGCAGTTTTTTTTTAATGAGACATTTTTAAACATATTAGAGCTTCTGTCTCTGCTTCTGTTTCTCTGTTTTATTCTGTTTTGTTAGGACACAAACATCAGTTTAAGCATCTTTCAAACAGGAACCTGTCACACTGCAGGTTGTCCTCTGGCTCCCCCTGCTGGATAAAAACACTTCTGACGTGAAGGAGCCACTTCATGAGTCTGTTCTTATTATCGTCAAACCTCATTAAAGACCAACAATGAGTGAATATAACAGCATGTTTTCTGTGTTTAACAGCCTGAGTTTCTTCCTCCTGTACTGACATTTATTTTTTATTCAGAATTTTTGCACATTTAAAGGCATTACAGGAAGATAAATTACATATTTTACATCTTTCTTAAAAGATCGATACAGTCAATCAGCTTCACAAGGTGATCTCTTATATTCTGTTGCAAATATAACAAATAAAAAAACCTGAAACTGTTTTTGTTTTATTATCAGCTGAGACAAAAAACATCTGGTTTGACTTTTCCATCACGGTGTCGCTCACCTTCTTCTCAGTGATTTTTGTTTCTGCTAAAGTGCATTTTTGATTGCAGCAGTTTGTTATTCGTCAGTCTGTGAGTTTTAACATAAAACCAGTAATCCCAGTATGATCACATGAACCTCGGTGAGCGTGTGCACAAACATCCTCCTGCAGCGTCGGCGTGTTTTTCTTGCGGAGTGAATGAAGTCGAACCTCCAGCCTGACGCACGAACGGATCACTCTTCTGTCTTTGTTGCAGCCTGAAGATAAAGAAACATAACAAATACAAATAATTTAAGGTCAACATCGACATTTTTCTTCTTTCAGGCCAAAACATTACTTCTGTTTTTTAGGGATGCACGATATTATCGGCACAATATCGGTATCGGCTGATAAAAGCTTAAAAACACGTTTATCGGTATCTGC
>JAQMCX010000001.1:29016314-29046488 GCA_029814765.1 Acanthurus leucopareius
TCTCTCAGGTTGTCCGGAACACCTGATTGACCCTGTACTTTTTTGTAATAAACATCTTTGTATGCAATCAAGTCAGTTTTAGCCACACAGCATCACTACAGAATATACCACAATAATAAATGACCTAAAGGAAAATTATTATTAAGCGTTTCATTCCTTTATTTCCTGGTTGCAGCTCCTTCGATGTGCAGATTTGCTGTTTTTCCTCTGAATGATCTGAATCATGTGAATGTGTTTGTAATAATGTGGAGTTTTGGACTAAACCAACATTGTAAAAGTGTCACTTTGGACTTTTCTCTCTATTTTCTAAATTATTACAAACCAAACATTTAGTCGACTGAGTCATTGATTTTAGTGTAATTTTAGTCGTGTTACTGAAGTAAAAGGTCTGAATGCTTCTTCCCACACTGCTGTAAATGACAGCACAAATCTAATTTTAGGCTTCAGCTCAGGTTGAATCTGACATTGAGTGTGTGAGAGAGTGTGTGAGTGTGTGTGTGTATCCATGCTTGCCTGCATGTCGTTTGAGGCCCTTTAAGTTTACTTCAAATTCTCTCAAGTAAAAAGAAGATTCAGTGAGCAGGAACGAACACGGTGACGCAGGTTGTGCAGACAGCAGCTCATTAATCTGTTCCACAGATTTCACTGTTTACCGTCACATCCAACTCTGATTCACTTCAAGGTGCAAATGTGGATTTCTGCCCGCTGACACGACTGTTTCCAGGCTTCCACATGTGCAGAGCTGGAACAAATACTCCCATGTTCCTGAGTACGAGCAGTAATCGTAGAAAAAGTCATGCGTTCAGAATTTTATTAGAAGAATTAAAAGTATTTGTATCACATTATACTCTTAAGTACTAAAAGTAAAAGTACTCACTATGAAGAAGACTGTATTTATAACTGTTGTAGGTTGAAGGTGGAGCTCATTGAAAATTACTTTTCATAGTTTCTTCTACTTGTGTATTTCCCCCGTGACTAATAAAGTTTTATCTTAATGTTTAATAACACTTAAATTAATTTTCTGATTATACTTTGTAGTAATAATCTAAAAGTGTGAAGTATCAGTGAAAGTAATAAGATAAATGCTGCAGAGTAACATTACAGTATTTGCCTCCTAATTATAGCAGAATTTAGCTATAAAGTAGCAAATATTTAAAATATACTCGAGTAAAGTACCTCAAAATAGTACTTAAAGTAACTCAGTGTGACTCCTGGAGGAAGATTGTTGATGGTTGATTCTCATTTTCAGGTCGACAAACACCGACGCTGTTTGTCGACGCAGCACTCGAGGCGTGAATCCTGACATTTGATGACTGTAAAGGTTAAAAAACATGTTAAAACGCGTGAAAAAGTCTTTTCTGTCAAACTGAGACGTTTGTTTTCTTCTGATCTGTTGATTTTTAAACACAAAAAAAGTGTTTTTTCACCACAGCTAAACCCTGTGTTCTTGATATCCTCCATCATGGTACATTTTTATGTCTTTTTCTTTCTTTAAATCTAAAAATCTATTAATTATTTTTAAAAAAACACTTTATTAGGATTGTTATTATTTAAAATATCCATGATTGGTGCTTTAACTGCATCTGTTGTTGTTAGAAATAAAATTTTCTTTGAATTTTGGACCAAGTTATTTGTCAGCTTTATTCTTGTTACCCATGATGCAGCTGTCCAGGTTACACACACAGAACATGTTAAAACAAATATTTAAATTTGGATAAAATAATAAAATAGGGAATAATTAAAGGGTTGTGTATAAAAATAAAGGAGGAAATAAAAAGGAAAACAATAAATTAATGTAAAAGATACACATGTAAACAAGAAATATGTACAATATCAGGGAAGCAAACAAGTTTGTTAACTTATTTTTCTGTTTAAAATAATCCAGTAAGTGATTTTGTTTTGTTTATACTTATTAAAAATATATTTCTCAGTTAATACATCAACACAGTGCTCCTTTCTCATCTGATCTATGAGTTCTGTTTCTATGACAGTGCCTGGTTTCTTTCACCTGATTTTACCTTTTCTAACGAGGTGTGACTGTGACCGTCGCCGAGGAAACGTTTCTGCATTACAAAACAAAAACAAAAACAAAAACAAAAACAAAACAAAACAAAAAACAGGAAACATGTGAACGGCAGCGAATCCTCAGCTGGTTCACAGACATCACACAGTTTACACAGAGCTCAGGTTCATCTCATCAGTCTGGTGTTCGTCCCCTCATGACTCCATTTTCTGGTCACCATATGAACCGGCAGATGGTGTGTTCACTGACAGAAAGATTTCCAATCGCACCACGCTCCACTTATTGATTAGAAAAATATTTACAGCCGCTGTGAAAGTCACCACGGGCGTGTTTGGTCGTCAGATTGTGATGAAGCTCTCATATTTTTTTTGTCAGAGCGTTGACGGGATATTATTTGTAGGTTTGTGTCTGTTTATAAAAAAAAGGTCAGTCTGGGTCTCGGTGAAGCTCGTTCCACCGGTTCGCCTACGAGACAACAGTGAAAAAGACTCACAACAATTAGCACGAGAGAGTCACGGGAATCGATGAGCTCACAAACAAACGTCCAGTTATCAGGAAAACAGATTGCTTACTGCCGGGGTTTCAGAGTGAGAGGCGGAGAGTGAAATGAGGCTGGATAATTAGGAAAAGCAGGCTGTATCCCCGAAGGGAAAGAGCAGCGAGCTCCATACATGCAGCTATTCGCACCATCCCTCCGTCTCTATCTCTTTAAGAGCTGAGAGATGGAGTGTGTGTGTGTGTGTGTGTGTGTGTGTGTGTGTGTGTGAGTGTGTGTGAGTGTATGTGGGGGAGGGGTATTGGCTGGGATGGAACAGTCCTGTAATGAGCAGATTTTAGAGAGAGAGAGAGAGAGAGAGATAGAAAGAGAAAGAGCGAGGCCGAAAAACAAGAGAGGACAGATGACTTGGTGGAATTGGGATACAAAAACAATCCAGGTTCAGTCGAGCGCTGAAATGAAGAGGACAAAGGGAAGAGGAGAGGAATAATTCATTTTTTCCTTCTTCTGCTTTTTCTCCTTCGCATCTTCAGGAGCCGAGAGAGCTTCATCTTTAAAAAAAAAAAAAAAAAATCACAGCAGAGCAGAGCAGAGAGGAAGCAAGGAGGGAAGAAATAAGAGGAGATATTCACCCTCCGCTCTGTCTGCCGAGGTGTGTGTGCGAGGCTGAGGCTGTGTGTTTGTGTGATTATGGCTGTGTGTCTGTGAGCGTTAGCCTGGATTGCTCATTTCCAGGCCATGCTATAGAGAAATACCTCCCAACTTCTCTGATTTTTGTTTTTGATGGCGTACGAGTGCAGCAGCATCCCTCTCCCGTCCTGTATCCCTCTCGGCGTGCCGGTGCGACAGGGATGCTGGGATGCTGTAACGTCTGATTGAGCTGACTTTGGTCGCTGCCTCCGCCGCCGCTGCTGCCGCTCTGTGGGCCTCTGGGACTGCCGGAAAAGCCTAGGCCTCGCTTGTCTGGAGCGCCCCGCTGCACGGCCGAGGCGACGGGCCGGCGAGCTCCCCCGGCTGCGAGGCTGCGTGGAGCAGGAAGGTGGAGGAGGAAGTGGAGGAGGAGGAGGATGAGAAGCACTCTGAGCCTGCATGCCCATGGGAAGCAGCATGCACAGCAGCCGAGTTCGTCACTCCAGACCCGACGCTGAGGCTTAGGCTGCTTCTCCATCGTGAGGTGATGCTCTTCGGGCAACGTCTTGTTGATTTTAAAATGAGGAGCTGGTTTACGTCCTGAACTAACGGGAGAACAGGAGTCGAGGCCCTGCACCTCCATGCTACAGGATTCAGACGAGGCCTCCTCCCTCTTTGCTCCTTCTGAGTGAACCAGGCCCTTGTTTTTTTCGTTTTCTTGACGTTCTAAGGATTTGCCTAAACCTGTTTCATGCATGTCCACTGGAGGCAGGTTTGACTTTGATGATGGGGGGTCGTACTGCGGGGGGTGGGAGCAGGGGAAGGCCCACGGCCGAGGGGTCTGCACGGGGCCCCAGGGTCAGGGTGAGTATGCCGGCGCCTGGAGCCACGGCTTCGAGGTCCTGGGCGTGTACACGTGGCCCAGCGGGAACAGCTACCAGGGCACCTGGGCGCAGGGCAAGCGGCATGGCATCGGGGTGGAGAGCAAGGGCCGCTGGGAGTACAGAGGGGAGTGGACGCAGGGGTTCAAAGGTCGCTATGGGCAGCTGGAGAGCACGGCCAGCGGGGCCCGGTACGAGGGGACGTGGAGCAACGGGCTGCAGGATGGATACGGCACCGAAACCTACTCTGACGGAGGTAAGGATGCTGAAACTAAATTTAGGAGCCACTTCGGCCTCCCTGAATCCGCCCACAGCTTCTGTCCTCACACCAAACACCTGCTCACACATCAGATTCAGTCCAGTTCGACTCCAGTTTGAATAAAACCTTTCAACTCGTGTTCTATAAACAGATTCACAGGCTGAAAGTGGAACGACTTGCTTACTGAGCCTCCTGCTGAAACCCACTGTAACACATCCTCCAATGTAGGCTGCATAAATAACATGTAGGTCACATCCATATGCATTGATGGATTACTGAGCAGGCCTACCAGGCACCGGCCCAGGGGACGCAGAGTTCAGGGGGCAACATTTTGTATTTTTTCCTGTAGATTTTTAGTGTTTCTTGAGAGGAGAGTCAGTGTGGATCTGCTGTGGCAGGAAGCCTTTAAACAGTCAGGCAGCTTCTCTTCATCCTCAGTTTGTATAACCAACAGCAGCACCTGGGAGTTTGGCTTCACCTGCAGAACGTAACTAAAAAAGACAGAAAGTGACCACAAAGATAAGCAAAGTGATCGGAAAGAAACACAAAGTGATTAAAAAGATCCAAAACAACTACAGGGAGACAAAAAATCAAGATGAATTGATTTCTAATGACTAGAAAGAGATGTAAGGTGGCCACAAGCAGACAGAAGACGACTGAAAAGAGCTAAAAAGAAATGCAAAATGAATGTAGAGAAACAGGAAGTGACTGCAGAGAGAAAAACAAAAGGATTACGCAAAACAACCAGACTGAAATAAAACAAAAATCAAGAAGAAAGAGATCCAAACAAATTTTATAAAATTACAGACAAGCAGACAAGGGTCTTGCTCCTCTGTAGGAGGGGTGGGGGGGCGGTTTGTCAGTAATCTGTCCATGTCCAGGCGCCTCCATCAGCAGCGTCTCTCCGGCTCACTGACCAGCTTTTATTATTAGATAATTAGAAAACAAGTGAGACAGAAACAGGCTGCGGGTGTTAAAAAGAGGACGTGCGTCTAATATTAGAAATGGAACCATGCTGAAATCTCATCACTCGTGTTTAGAGACACACGGATCCATGAAAACACACCTTCACCCCTCTCCCCTCTGCATCACACCCTCTGTCGCCATAGTAACGCGGAGACAGCAGGTCAGCGTGTCACCAGAGACCAGCGCGCGGCTCCTCTGCTCCCTGATTGGCTCGCTGCCTCTGTCAGTCTCTGACTTCGGGGGTTTGTAATCTAGGCCGTTTGATAACCGATGCCGCCCGGCACCGCGCCGCACCGCACCGCACCGCGCCGCGCCGCCCGTCTCCGCGCACCGCGCATCGCGCAGGACCCGGATGATGGAAGCGAGGTCAGCTAAGTGATGCAGGTGGAATGAAAACACGGCGCGTGTCGGTGCTGCAGTGACGCTGGAGGTCGTCTACCGGGACGTGGTCGCGTCTTTTTAAAACGTCTCCCAGCGCGAGCTTCAAGGCTACATCCGGGTATGACCTGCGGTTTTCACACGCGACCCTAAAGTAAAAACAACAAAGATGGAGAGGATGGAAAACATTTTTTTATAAAAAGACTGCGTCACGGGACAGCTCTGCTCCTCTCTTCCGCTCACGTGGAAGACCCCCGACAGATGAATATAGCACGCACGAGCTGACACATTTTCCACAACCCAATAAATGTGCAGGACGCAGTTTCACACACACACACACACACACACACACACACACAAGTGGGAGTCACTGATGGGCCTGTGAACAGAGGAAGTACATATTAAAAAACAATAATAATAATAATAATAAAACAGTCTTATTGGCCACATGCAGCCTCGTGCACCACAGAGCCGAGCGCGAGACAGTCCCATTTCAGCACCGCGGACAGCTCCTCGCGCTCGACCCAGAGTGAGGTTAAAGAGCTTTTAAAAAACTTCAGGAAATCAACTGTAAACTGTAACTGTAACTAAATATCAGTAACTAATATGATACTCAGAAACAACAGAAGAAAATCCTTATTTAACCGAAACACTAAATCACAAGAAAACAAAATTGGTCGTTTTGTGACTGGAGTTTGGTTCAACAATAATTTTACACAGTTTATACACTTTTAATGCTCACAGTTAGAAGAAAAGATAAACAATATACTTTTATTTTGCACTAAAAGGACACGATGCAGTACTCATGGAAAGTAAAGTATAACTTCTGTGTTTCTGTCATCTGCTACTTTATAATTTGACTCTGACACATTTCAGGTTAAAATATAAGATTTTTTATTTCACCGCAGTTTATCCGGCAGCTTTAGTTACTTGTTACTTTTTCAATTCAAATTATTTTCACAAAATATACTTAACTAATGAATGAAGGCGTGTTAATGTGGATTAAACTGCCTTCAGTTCACAATGGAGTTAAATTTATCCAACTTTAACATCAAAATGATTCAAACATAAATTGACACAAAATTACAACCAATATTATGATAAGTATGTATATTATTATGTACATTTTCATATTGATTACTTCTGTAGTCATTTATTAATCAATTTATTACTTAATCAGTCACTGTTTAGAATTAAACATTTGGACTTCAAACCAGAATAAATGTTTAAAGTCACAAGATTAGATTTTCTTTCTTTAATCTCTTTGTATTTTGGCGTCTTTCAGCTGTTTTGTTTTACTCTCACTTTCATACATCACAAAGTATCTTAATATATTTACTGAAATACTTTACTTAAGTACAGTTTTAAGGTAGATTACTTTTACTTTGCTTTATCTTCACAAATGTTTGATATTTTTACTTTTCTATTTATACATTTTTCACTTTGACCCACATTTATTTGATAACTTTATATATTTCACAGATTCAGATTTAAAAGACAAAATATCAACAAAATCTTTTACATTTTGTTGAATTTTTCATAGTTTTAAAAGGTTTAAAGAAAGATTTGTCAGAATAAAAACAAACTTTAGAGGTTTGGTTTCAGGACCACAGACACACCAACACAACAGTTTCTGTCATTTATACTGATTTAGACATAACTGTGGCTGATAATGTTAGTTATAATGTTTAATTTTATGCTCTGTTTGGCCATGAACACAGATTATTAATCCAATTGCACAAATTCTTCATCTCTTCTTAGTTCAGCTTCAGCTTCTCCAATAAGACAACATTATTATATTATCACGAGTTAAATATCTGTTCAGTTTTGATCTGTGAGTCAGTTTCTGGACGTATTTCATCATTTTCTGACACACTGCAGACGATAGGAGCTGTCAGTTAACGGAGAATAGTGAGACGCAGCCCAACCTTTGTTCCTGATGCTTAATCGATCACTTTTCAGTCCGACTCGGTCGCGTCAGGAGGCCGGCTGGACTGAGGGTGAACCAGGTTGTATGAAGGAGAAGCAGACAGCTGTTTAAAATGCCTTTCATGACGTGAAGCTCTCAGAAACAATACAGGCCTCCTGCAAACGAAACTGACAAGCTGCAGGTCGAACACAAGGCCGTCGAGTTTCCTCCCAGACATGTGAGACTGTGGATGTGCTTCACCTGTGGCTGTGAACACCTGAGGGACGTGAGGAGACGATGGAGGCTGAAAGATGTTGACCTCCTCCACCACGACAGCAGACTCTCCTCCTTCCAGGAAGTCTGGATGTCGACTGTCATTCAGTTTCTAAGACAACATGATGTGGGAACCTCAGTTAGTTTGATGGATTCAGATGTTTTGAATCCAAGAAAAATGTTTCTCCAAAGATTTGGAGAAAATCCAGAAGAGGAATTTTAGGAAAAGTTTTCTGTTACAAATAACGAAACCTAAACTGCTGAGACTTGTGCTTCAACCCACTTTAAAGGCAGAATATAACTAAGTACATTTACTCAAGTACTGGTACTTTCCTTGAGTCTCTTCCTTTCCTGCCACTTTCCACCTCTTCACGACATCTCAGAGGGAAATACTGTACTTTTACTCCATTACATTCATTTGACAGCTTCAGTTACTTTACAAATTAAGATTTCTGCTGAAAAAAAATGGAACAAGTCAATAAAATATGATGTTTAAACCCGATTGATTGATTAGTTAACCAATTGGCAGTTATTTTGATCATCATAGAAGTTGTTTTTCCTGGTTCCAGTGTACTTTTACTTTGAGTACTTTAAGTACATTTTCCTGATGATACTTCAGCCGTGGTAGAGTTTACAGTGTGATATCTGTAGTTTTATTTGAGTAAAGGATCTGAATACTTCCTCCACCCCTGAACACTCACACACTCCTCTCTTTCTATTTTATGCTGGCTCATCTTTCATACACCCACTCGATAAATACTAGCTCTTCAGTTTTTAGACAGTACATATGTACTTTTTTGGAGTCCTGGAAATGCCAAATATCTGGTGTTATTCTGGGTTTGTTTCCAGTGTTTCTTTGATTTATTTTCACAGCTTCAGTGTTGTGCCAATATGCCTCAGTTTGGCCCTGAATGATTCCAGAGATTTTCATTCCTGGTAGAGAACCAACCACAAAAAAAAACATTTACACAAGAATGATGGATGCATCTGCTGCTGATCACAAAACACGTTCCTCCCTCCGTGGAGTTTCTGGTGAATTTTTACCACTTTTGTCTGTTTGCATCAGGAGACATTTTGGTGTTTTTAGGCTGATTAGAAGCTTTCAGGTGCCAGCTGCAGGTCTCTGGTGAAAGTGATGAAATATTATCAGATGAATTGCCTTGAAATTTTGCATAAATAATCCTCAGAGGCTAAATTCTGCTCAGTTTTCCTATAGCGCCATCATGTGGTGCAAATCTTTGGCTCTCGGTGAAATTTCTCATCAGCTGTTGGATGGATGTCATGACATGTTGAAGCTGTCCACCATCTCATTTTATCATGGAAACGGTTTATAATGAGCACTGCAGAACAGAGCTGAGGCTGACAATCTATTTAATCATTGTGGAGACTTTTTACTCAAAAACATCAGTGTTAGCCTCATGGTGGCGCTACAGAAATGTCAAGGGGTCACCAGGGTCGTTCATCCTCTGGGTTTCACGAACGTCTGTGCAAAGTTTCATGACAATCCGTCCAATAAGTGTTGAGATATTTGAGTCTGGACCAAAGTGACCGACAGAGCAGCAGACGGTGAATCCAAAGAGCCGTCCAGGTGTCATGAAATAAAAACAAGCATAAGATTCCCATCCTGACTCTCATTGCGTCCCTCTGTGTCTCTCAGGAACCTATCAGGGCCAGTGGCTCGGTGGGATGCGTCATGGCTATGGCGTGCGGCAGAGTGTACCGTACGGCATGGCGGCCGTCATCCTCTTCCCTCTGCGAACATCCATAAACTCCCTGCGCTCCGAGCACAGCCACGGCCCTCCGGCGGTGCTGGAGGACGGCGCCGCCACCTCACCAGCAGACGGGGTGGTGGCTGGGCTGGCGGGGAGCCCCGTTGGACGAGGTGGGTTCGCTCTGACGGCTCCGAGCGAAGCCGAACGCCAGAGGAAGCGAAAAGGCCGCTTCCGCCAGTCCATCCTGAGTGGCCTGAAGCTGCGTCGCTCAGAGTCCAAAAGCTCTCTGGCCAGTCAGCTCAGCAAGCAGAGCTCCTTCTGCAGCGAGGCCGGCATGAGCACCGTCAGCTCTGCTGCATCTGACATCCACTCCAACGCCAGCGAGAGCGAACAGGGCGCTCCTGTGGACGCCACGGTCACAGAGATGTACGCCGGCGAGTGGCGGAGCGACCAGAGGGCCGGCTGGGGCGTGAGCCGGCGCTCGGATGGCCTGCATTATGAAGGCGAATGGGCGGGAAACAAGAGGCACGGATACGGATGCACCACCTTCCCCGACGGCACCAAAGAGGAAGGAAAGTACAAGCAGAACGTGTTGGTGAGCGGCAAACGCAAGAACCTGATCCCACTGAGGGCGAGCAAGATCAGAGAGAAGGTGGACCGAGCTGTCGAGGCTGCAGAGAAGGCCGCCGACATCGCCAAGCAGAAAGCAGAGATTGCCATGTCAAGGTCAGACTTGCCCTCCACAGCAAAGCATGCAGGGAAAAATATGGTATCATTTACAAACCAGAATTCATGAGAAGTCAGGAAATCAGGAAACAAATCAGATCAAATAAAAAACTCAGATAGAGCCAGTAAACATCATCTGTTCATGGCTTGAAGTCATGAGCTGTTATTAAAAAAACAGATAAATATGTTGTTGAATTGTCGCACACTTATTGATTCCAGCATCCGACTTTTCCTGAATGAAAATGCAATACTTTACTGAACACATGCCCAACCAACAGGAGGTGATATAACTGTAACCCTAAAGCCAAATTCACCAATCAGAAGCTTTTAAAAAGCTGTCACAGGTAGGCTGCCTGCAACAAATCTTTGTCCAAAACCTTTAGCGTTGGCAGCAGATACTGCTGCGAGAGTGTTGGGTTACGTTTTGAACTCTGTCGTGTATTCTGACGCTTCCGATCTTCCATATGATGAAAGAGTGACTAAACATTAATGTGTAAACATGTCAAAAGACTTGTTATAAAAGTTAGCATCACCACCGGTTTACACAAAGAAGATAAAGGTGCACATTCTGCCGACAAATATTGGTTATAATGGGGCACAATCTCTTGTCCCTGGCTGAAAAACTCTTTCATCATCTGCAAACAAACACAGAAGCCCTGAATTTCTTCACAATGGTCTGAGTTTCCCTAAAGAACCGTTTCAGTGACCTAAAAACTGTTTGTGTGCAGAAAAAAAGGCCATAACACAGAAAAAGCTCCTTTTTTAAATAAATACTTGTGTATATGTGGACAAAACATCAGAATATCAGGTCAATAAACACAAATTGTTTTTTTTAGTTAAGTTTTTATTGACGAAATATAAAAGCAGTGAAAGAAAAACGTAAACACAGCTGTGAAATGGTGATGGACTGACAGCATTAAGTCCAGGACTTATTCCCATTGTGGTCCATGATGTTTTAACAAAGCTGACTGACATGTGGATGTTTCCATGTGTTTGGTTCAGAGGTTGAATTAACTTCTCGGTGAAACTTCTTCACATCCGTTTCAGTTCATGTTCTTCTCTCAAAGCACCAAAACATCTGGAACCAGAGGACAGAAATAAGAAACACAAATTAAATCCCAAGCATTAAAACTCACAGTTTTCTGAGCTGAGTTTATTTCCTGGGTGTGATTTCTGTAAATGCAAAGCAGAGAGCAGATTTGGCTCAACTCGTCGTATTGATTCTGTATCTTCATAGATACAGAATCAATACGAACCTTCAGAGCTTCAGCCTGTTTGACTGCAGCCCTCCTACCTGTCCTGTTCAGGATGAGCCACGCTCGTGGGAAGGCGGAGGCAGCTGAAGGAGTGGCGCAAAAGGCCATGGAGGAGTGTCGACTGGCCCGGATCGCTGCCAAAGAGCTCTCCCCCTCCTTCCACATCTACGGGAACGGTGAGTACGAACGTTCGCACAAAGTGTGACCAGTGTTTCATTCCAACACATTTCAGCTCTCACACCTGCTGTTTCATCAGTCAGATCATTTTATGTCATGTGGAGATAATTTATTACTGGCTCTTATATGTGATCTGATGTAAACAGAAATGTTGAGGATCATTTAAAACCTGCAGGTGTCTGAAAACCAAAACTAGTGCTGATCTTTTAAGTGAAAATCGTGTATTTTTAAGTAGGAATACATGGAAACTGTGCACATGCGTGATGAAAGTATAACTTAAACCTTATCATGAGGGCAAAATTACCAAACTTTAAAGTAATTTTTATTAGATTTATGTGTTTTTTTTTTCAATGCATGAAGTTTTTACGTGCCAGTGACAACAGAAAGTGAAGTTAAAGCTCTTTCCGTAAGATGGCTGCTGATTGGTGAGACGTTGTTTGAAGAACTTTATTAAAACTGTTTTTCATAACGCAGAAAATTCAAATGTTCTTAAGTGAGATGCTCCCAGTTAACAAATACAAAAAGAAAAGTCAAAATTATCAGTTATTCTTAGCAAAAAGCACAACAAAATAATAAAATGTCAACAAGTCCGGCTGCCAACAGCGCCCACTGGTGGTTAATGTCGCTGTCTGGTTGAGCAGTTGTTAAAACACCTTTTATCTGCGTTTAAAATCTACATAAGAATGTGTTAAGTACCTCAGCTTTTAAAGATTTAATGAAACGTGAGTTTACATTCTCGTCCTGATCTCGTAATAATCTGCAGAGGATTAATGTTCAAACTAAATGAAGTGAATTCACTTCCATGATCCTCTTTAAGCCTGCTGTGATTGTCAGCTCATGATTCACTTCGTGTGCAGCTTTTCTCTCCTTTGTTACTCTGCATGCTAATAACACTCACACACACACTCTGACACACACACACGCTGTAGGCCTGATGGACTCGCCGTGGATCGGTGCCAGATCACTTCATTGGTGCTATGCTCCGACTGTTTTTACAGGGCTTGAATGTCAGAGGCCCAAACACCAGGACACCAAGGACAAAGACCATGAGGTGATCTCCACAGGAACGGACAGTCCGGAGCTGTGCACTCCCGACACAACCCCACCTGTGATAACACCTGATCTCAGCCCCGTGCTGAGCGTACCCACCCCGCCCCCCCACAGCCCGCCCAAGCACGCCCATCGTCCCAGAAATGCCTGCTTCATGCGCCAGAGCGCCGTGGACGATCAGGGCGGAGCTGAGATCCAGGTGCTGGTGGAGGGGCGGGGGATGGATCTGCCGAGGGGAGGGGCTAACAATTGGACTGATGACATGTATCCGGACCGAGGGGGCAGCAGCCGCTCCACCACCCCCTCCCTCCTGGAGGAGCAGGAGGGCCAGATCAACGGCCACGAGCAGGCCCCTTTGCCCAACCACAAACCGCGGGAGAAGTCCTTGTCCAATCACAAGTCGCGGGAGCACGCGTCCTCCTACAGAGCGTGGGAGCACTCCATGTCCAACCAAAAGCCCTCCAAGCATGCCTCTTCCAATCACAAGTCAAGAGACTACTCGTCCTCCAATCACAAAACATGGGATCATTCTTCCACCAATCACAAGGCCTGCGAGCATGCCTCTTCCAACTACAAGCCGCAGGTGCACATTTTATCCAATCACAAGGCCTTGGAACATAACATGTCCAATCACAAGACTTCTGAGCATGCTTCTTCCAATCACAAGCCCCAAGATTATATCTCCACTAATCACAACGCGAAGGACCACGTCTCCTCTAGCTACAACCCTCGAGAGCATGTCTACTCCAACCACCATCCAAAGCAGCACAACCCCTCCAACCACAAGCTTAACGAGCATGCTGTAATCGACCAAAGGCTAGACGGCCTCACCGGGGGCTGGACTGCTGAAAGCACCCTTAGGTGGAGCCCCGCCCACTCGCGCCTCACGGAGCAGGACGAGGAGCGGATGAATGACTACACCGTGGACATGAGGCTTCAGTGTCCGGACTCCCAGACGTCCCGGGGGCTGAGCCAGGAGTCCCCGCCCCCCAAAAACAACAGGCTGCGATCCCGAGGCCTCCGGCCGGTCAGAGAGGGATCCATGGACTCTGTACAGATGCTGGACAACCTGAATGTGGGGGCAGAGCTGGAGGAGTGGCCGCTGCACAGGGACCTCACCCTCTCCCCACCCTTAAAGTCTCAGCCCATCACTCTGGAGCAGGAAGGAGAGCATCTCACCCTCAAATCAAACTCAGTGAGTCATTCAGTCGCAGTGTGTTTGAGAGAGAACGAGCTGAATGTTTGTTTGTTTGTTTGTTTGGACCAGGACGGATCCACATTTCCCACAATCCCTTGAAATGCAGTCAAAGTTTGGCGTTCCCTCGAGTAAAAAAACAAAAGTATTACATAAAAGAATATCAAAATAAAAGTGTTTGTTTGATAAAGAGTTTATTCATGATGATATAGATTACATTACTTAGACATTATGACTTTTTAACACATGATGCAGCTGGTTGACAGTTTGACAGTTTAATTTATGAGACAGAATCATGATTTTTAAATTGATCACGTTCTATTTCTAAAGTCTTAATCTGTGAAATAACCTCAGCTGTCAGAGAAATGTAGACCAGTAAAAACTACTAAAAATGAAGTGAACTAAAAGTCTCGAAGCAGCACAAAATTCGAATACAGTTCAGATTCTCCTCAGCTGATTCTAACTGCATGTTTTTGTCTTTTATCTGATTTATTGACAGATTATTGGCATCAGCTGATTAACCGGACTAACTGCCTCCTCTCTCCTCTCTTGTCTTTTAGGGCTCCAGCTCTATTCTGGTGGTTATGGTCATTTTACTCAATATTGGAGTAGCCATTCTTTTCATTCACTTCTTTATTTAAGCTTATACAGGTATGATCTACTAAGACTTATTGATAACTACGGTATATTATATTATTATTACTGAGACGGACATTCTGCCTATTCGACTGGAGCCCGCAGCCCGAGTGATGGACACAGCAGAGCCTTTCTATTGTTGCTACTGGTCCTTTCACCTCTATTGAAGCCCACTTGAGTTTCTGTGAAAGTCCCGTTTCTTTTCAAATGCTTATTTTAAGCTTGCAACCATAGAAAAAAAAAAAGAAAGTAAGACAGTAAAGAGTGCAGCTTTAAGCCGGCGTGGCGTGGCGTGGTGTGGCGTGGCGTGGTGTGGCGTGGCATAGCGTGGCGGGACACACATGCGTGGGTGTCCATCAGCCACTGTAACACGGACTGGAGATGGCACAGGCAGTTTTGTCCATTTTTTCCATCAATCTAGACAGAAATACAGCAACCCTTGTTTCCTGGTTAACATGACAAACATGCTAACCAAGATCACGGCACACTCCCCCTTCCTGAACCCCCCAGACGGTTACTCCTTTCGCCTTTGAACCCTTTCCTCTTTCGGCGCCATCCACCAGTCTCCGACCCCCCTATTCGCACTATGCGCTACATACAGAACTATGCTGCAAGAGTAGATCCATTTTAAAGGGCTCCGTCATTATTCTTTTCTTTTTTCTTTTCTTTTTTCACTATGAACTACACAAACACACACAACCATTGCATGAGGCTGTGTGGGGTTTCAAAAGTGCATTTTCTATCCCTTTAACATCACTGTTTCTGTCCTCATTTTGTGCGCACGCCGTCCTGGTTTATCACTTCCTGTCGGCAGAGATTTTGGAAATCTTATCGCGCCGCGCCACCTCACGTTCAAAAAAATCCAAATCACAGAATCTGAGCGAATCGGATTCACGTCTGAATCGAAATGTCAGCGACCGACGCGCTCCAAGATCCCACGAGTGTAAAAAAAACCTCGAGGAAACTTCCTGAATTTATCGTCAAGTGAAGCCACACACTCACACACACACACTCACACACACACACACACACACACACACACACACACATTAGCACGCGAGGAAAAAAAGGAATAAAAAAACCCCACACATACTGCACATTAAAATGCTGACATACTGAGGAGGATTCAGCCTTGCCCCTTTGTACAGCCTTGAGACTGTTATGTTATAACCACTAATTCTACTATATATGTGTATGTGTCATTATTATTCAAGTTTGTTACTTTTTGCAGTTTGCAAGACAGAGAGAATGCTGAGTGCCTCGTATTTATTCATTTTCCGTCTCTGATTTATTTAAAACCTGCGACCCCTTGATAAAACCTCCCACGTGGGCAGGCTAAGAGGAGACGAATAAAAACCCTCCACCCTCCCCCGACCCTCCCGACCACCGCCCCCTCCCTCACCCACCCAACAAACCTCCCCCTCGCCCCCCTGAAATGGCATGCACTGTTTTGTCTCTCTCTCTCCCAGTCCCCCTTTTGGACCAGTCAAAAAGGGAAAAATGGGGTTTCTACGGTGTCATTTCCAGACACTTTTTGGGCCGGATGAGATTTTTTTCAGCATGTTTGTTCAGCCTGCTCAATCTGGTGTCAGTTTGTGAGTTTCTCCCTCTCGTCTCTCTTTTATCCGGCAACACAAGGCTACGTGAGACATGGAGAGCAGTGTAAAAAAAACGCTAGCTTTTAACTCTCAGTGGATACCTGAAAACGTCCTGAGTTTAATGAATGATATAAAAAGAAACTCTCTGCTACTGTATGTTTTATACTTCGCACCCAGTGGCATCATCATGTTGTGACATCATTGCATGCCCGAGCATGCTCTTTCTTACTCTTTGGTTTATGAGGTTGTTTCGAAGTTAATGTGGAGAAAAATAATGAAATGTTTGAAATGAATGAGTTTGGTGTGGTTATTACTGCCGTCTCGCTTATTCCATCCAAACACAGTTTTCATAAAGGTGGTGAAGAACAAACTGATGACCGGGAAGAATTTGTGACCAAATTGGAGCTTTGAATGATTTTTAAATCAATGTGATGAAGTGTTTTGATTTATTTGTCTGGTTAAGCCACAAACAGAAAGTACAATCTGGTTATTTTCTTCAGTTTTTCAGCTGATTTTACCCAAAATATCCACAAAATAAATCATCTGATAAGATCTCATACACTGAGAGAGGATTTTATCTACGTCGCCCTCACAAGAGCCGACAAACCAAACTTTTTTAGACAACATACAGAATTTTTTAAATGATTAAAACTGTGGTTGTTCAAGCTTCTTTCAGGTGATATAATGACTGTTTCAAGGTTAAAGGACGAGTTCAAAGTTTTGGGAAACATGTTGATTTCTATCTGTCTGTCCAAACAGAGTCAGACTGGCTGTTTTAACCAGTTTGCCCATCTTTATGCTAAGCTAAGCTAAGCTAAGCTAAGCTAAGCTAAGTGTTTTTTTTGCTGACACATGAGAGCTGCAACAATCACGTCAGTCAGAATATTTAACGGAAACAGATCGTACGTTTAATAAGACTTTTAAGTCACGACTGAAAGGTAAAGAGGTTTAAGTCAACGTGAAAAAAATAAAAAAATAGGACAAACTGGCCACTTTTAAAAAAAAAAAAAAAAAGTCAATTTCATGTGCTTTATCTCTCCTCAGCACTTTAACTCCAGCAGGATGTAAACACTGGGTAAGTATAATCAATAAAGTCATTTATTGAGGCTGATTCGTTAATGCCGGGGCCCTTTGCTGCATTTCGACTCCTCTCGGTCCCTCAAACTCATTACGAAGCAGAAATGTCAAAAATGTTCCAAAAATCAACAGCTGTACTTTTACAAATACAAAACAAGGAAATGTAAAGAAAAACTTTAAAATATTTTATGTTAAAATACAAAAATGATTCTTATTGAAATGTGTCAGACGTCTCGGTGAAAGTAGCTTCTTGTTTCCCAGAAGGGTTTAAACCTCAGAGGTTATTGAGTTCAGCTGCTCTTTACGATCTTGATGAAGATTTTGGCATTTACTTCAACATGTGAGGATTTCGACGGCGCAAACAAACAACGTTTTAAAAGAGTAAAACTGTTCTAATTTTAAAATTAAAAAAAGAACAACAGAAACATTAGGTCTGTGAATAATTTACTGCCCCCAGGTCATGAATATAGAAATTAAATATGCAAAAAAAGGGGTTTAATTTGTCGAATTTTGGGGGAAATAGTCTTTAAGTGGTGTAATCTAAGTATATTTACCTAAGTAATACTCAGAAGTGGTAAGTGGAAATTGTGGTATTTGTACATTTACACAAATACAAGTATTTAATAATTATAAAGTATCAAAATATTATCAACATTTAGGGTAATTTACTGAGGGTTTTTATTTTTAGCTGGAACTGCAGTGTTTTCCAGAACATTTACTGAAGCACTGCAAGTAAAGTTTTAAGTATTTTCATTTAATACACTTATTGCTTCTACCTAAATACTTCTCATAGAGAAATGTCAAACCTGATAAGTGAATAAATCATTTATTGTCATAAATAAAACAACCCAACAGGCCTTAAAGGCATAAAACTGAGCATCGAGCTCGGCCCCTCCCCCAGGCTGAGAGAGCGGCGGTGGTCGAGCGACAAAGAGACTGAATGGAAAGAGGAGAGAGAGAGAGAGAGAGAGAGAGAGGGACGTGACCGACAACAAAGATGGAAACTTGTTTCTGAACGTTTCAGTCACAAAAAAACAAACCCACAATTCTGCAAAACCCTGCACGTAGATGCAGTAATGTCGGATTTTGGTTTGATTTGGTTTCCTCTCTGCTCTCTCTGTGTGTGTGTGTGTGTGTGTGTGTGTGTGTGTGCGTGTGTGTGCGTGGACGGTCACCGCTGACACCCCCGCACATTTCTGGTGGGTCATAAGTGATAAATGAGGGGGACATTTCATTGTTTGTTGTGGATGTAAATCGTGCATATAATTCCATTTAAACGAGCTCCACTTTGACAATATTTAGATGCTGTTTGGTCGGTGATAAATTACCTTATTTAGCTTATTTTGAAAAAAAAAAGTATTTGTGCTTTTATTCATTTAAATTCAGTCCTCTGCTTTTTCAACTCTGTTAATTTTTACCAAGTCGAATTTGAATACAGGACATGTAAATGAGTACTTTTTCATTGTGGTTTAGCTACATTTCCTGAAATGAGTAAATGAGTGAACCTATTTCCTCCTCTTATGGTGTGTTTTCACGTGAAGGTGGCAGAAAGTAACGTTTGCTTAAAACCGTGGAGCTTCAGTGAGCGAAACACTGCCCCCTATCGTCACACCGAAGAAATGCATTTACTAATATCTTCCAGGCTCGTTTTGGCCTTTGTGTTAGTTTGAATGCCCTTAAAAAAAACTACAGAAACAGTTAGTTTATCTCCTCCTCGGTTAGCTTGGGGCTGCTGTTTGTGCCCCCGGCATGGAGCGGCTGTAGCGGCGGCGGCTCCGCTGCGACAGCTCACTGCGTGGCGGTTTCCGGTGTCCGTCCGTCTGCAGGAGGATGGCGTCCGGCTTCAACCGCATCCCCTCCACCGCCGGTCCTCCGAGTCCTAAATACACCAAAGGTTGTCGACCCCAGATTGAAGACGGCAGTGAAAACCATCGATAAGCCGCCCGAGTAAGTGATCGTGTTTGTGTTTTGTGTAAATGGCGGTGTTTGCAGGTGTGCGGGGCTCGGCTCCCGAAGGTGAATTTTCCCCCGCAGCTCCGGGGAGGCCTAGTTTGATTTGGGGTCCGATTTTAGTGGAGGCTCGTATCAAACGTTAGACCAGTAACGTTAATCGTTATTGTGGCCTTTCATAAAGCGGCATCACAAGCGAAGCGTCGGTTTCCTACGAGCTGCGGTGCTCCGGTGGCTTTACTTTCATTGTTTTTAGTTGGTATTTTTGCAGTTTATAACGCGGAAAAAAACGGTGATTATTTTTTATGAGATAGCTGGTGATAATCTTGAAGCGAGTCCGGTTGTTCAGTAACGTTAGCTTCAGCTAACGGCTAACGGCTAGCTGCTAGCTCCGCTGCGGCAGCTGACAAGCTAACGTCGGGCAGCTACATCCTCAAAGAGAGACAGTATCATCAGAAACCCAGCTGAAAAGATCATTTCTGCTCTGCAAAACTAGCTGGGAATACCGGGTTCAATCGCAAAAAGCCATTTGCATCACTTAATAATCTTAAGAGTCGTTTAGTTGAGACACGGAACTATTAAGCGCCCGATTTTTCGTTTCAGGAAATAGACCGAGCCCACTACTGGTTTTGATAAAGCGTTTTCTGAAGCGTTAACTGTTATTTTTGCGGCCTTTCTGTGAAGAGATTGCCTTGGCCAACACATGTCTCCTCCACACAAGTCTTACAGATAACATTATTTAAACAGGACTTGATTTGTTTTGTATAAAATTCAGGAGTTAGTTGTAGGCCTTCGTAGCGAGTTTTGTGGTTTGTTTCAGTTCCATTTTAATATGAACAAGACTTGACAGCCGACTCTCACACACACACACACTCACACACACACACACACACACACATTTCTCTGATACTGGCTGCAGAAGCTTCCCTCACTGAACTGTGGATGCAAGTCTATTAAGTTTGAGTTGCTGTCTTTTTAGTTTCCTCTTACGATGGACCAAGTTTGAAACTATTTCCTGCTCTTTGATATTCATAAAAAAAAAACCCTGCATTGTATTTACTTTTATCGCATTTATGTTTATCTGTCAGAATTTTATTTAGTAACATGTTGTTTTGTATTTTATTTTTCCTTTTAGATTATCTCACCAATCTCAAAGGACATTTGTAAGCACTTAAACTGCTCTCAGTGTGGTGGCGGCGGTGGTGGTGGTGGTGGTGCCATTTCTCAGACGCGTCCACCCTCTCAGTTCAGGCACTGAAAGCCCCTTCATCCCCTGAGCACTGAGTCTGTACATGCGAAGTGGAAGGATGACGGAGGCGTGGCAGCAGCAGCAGCAGCATGCAGTGGCTCCACCCTCTGTTGTGCACACGCTCCCTCAGGGAACTGACAACCCTCTGGGCTGTGCTGTGTACGGAGTCGTCCTGCAGCCCGATGCCTCCCTGCAGCAGCCTCAGCACGGCCAGCAGCTCTCCGTTCAAGCCCAGCAGTCCTCCTTGCAGGTAGGGGGCGAGAGGGGACATAAATGTGGAGCCTGTGGCCATGACATCTCTCACCTGGCCAACCCTCATGAACACCAGTGCATGGTGAACCAAGACCGATCCTTCCAGTGCACCCAGTGCATGAAGATCTTCAGCCAAGCGACGGACCTGCTGGAGCATCAGTGTGTGCAGGTCGAGCAGAAACCTTTTGTGTGTGGTGTGTGTAAGATGGGCTTCTCCCTGCTCACCTCCTTAGCCCAGCATCACAACTCTCACGGTAACGGGAACAACCCGATGAAGTGCTCCATCTGTGAGAAGACGTACCGGCCCGGTTCTGGAAATGTCACCCCGACCTCGTCAGCTGCCAACCCTCAGCAGCCCTCCACTGGTGAGACGTCCAGTGGCGGTGCAGCGATCAGTGCCTCATCTCCTCCTGCATTTGAGGCCTCTGCACCCGATAGGCCATATAAGTGCTCAGTGTGCCATAAGTCCTTCCGGCATCTGTCCGAGCTGACCCGCCACGAGAGAGTACACACTGGTGAGAAGCCATACAAGTGTGACACCTGTGACAAAAGCTTCAGCCAGTCGTCACACCTGGCGCACCACCAGCGTACGCACAGCTCTGAGCGGCCATACAAATGTGCTGTGTGTGAGAAGAGTTTTAAGCACCGCTCTCACCTCGTTCGGCACATGTACGCTCATTCAGGCGAGCACCTTTTCAAGTGCAATTTGTGTGAGATGCACTTTAAGGAGTCATCGGAGCTCCTGCACCATCAGTGCCAGCCAGAAGGGGAGAGACCTTTCCGCTGCGGTTCTTGTGGAAAGAGCTTCAAGCGCCCGTCCGACCTGCGGCAGCATGAACGCACCCACTCAGAGGAGCGACCTTTCCAGTGCGAGGAGTGCCAGATGAGCTTCAAACAGCAGTACGCTCTCGTGCGCCATCGTCGCACTCACAAAAATCCAGCTGATCGCCCCTTTAAGTGTAACCTTTGCGATAAGGGGTTTCTTCAGCCGTCACACCTGCTTTACCACCAGCAGGTTCACGGCATGGAAAGTCTCTTCAAGTGTGCGTCCTGCCAAAAGTCTTTCAGCCAATCTGGAGAACTGCTTAGACATAAATGTGGCGGCGAAGTGGAGAAGCCCTACAAGTGTGACGTGTGCGGCAAAGGTTACAAAAAAAATTCGACGCTGCAGCGCCACCAGAACTCTCACTGCACAGAGAAGCCGCTGAAATGCTCGCTGTGTGACAAGCGCTTCGTGTCGTCCTCCGAGTTCGTTCAGCACCGCTGTGACCCGACACGCGAGAAGCCTCTGAAATGTCCCGACTGTGAAAAGCGCTTCAGGTACTCGTCCGAGCTGCAGCGTCATCGGCGAGTTCACACCGGGGAGAAGCCTTTCAAGTGTGCCAGCTGCGACAAAAGCTTCAAGCAGCGCGAGCACCTGGCCAAGCATCAGAGCGTGCACTCGCGGGAGACACAGTTTAAGTGTGTGTGGTGCGGCGAGCGTTTTGTTGACCTCACAGCCCTGCAGGAGCACACGGTGCAGCACACCGCTGAGGGCGAGAGTTTCCCTGAAGCTCCCTGCATCTCGTGAACCGGACAGCTCTTCAACCCTGAGCAGCAAACATGACATTCACCCTCAAAGCAACGTGTGCCAGCCTCCGCTCCCACTTGTAGTTTATAACATTCACCCATTAATTATGTTTAGTGATTTTTAGTATTAGTAGCGTTAAGACTTAAATCATTCTCTTCCTTCGTTGAATAAATGACAAAACACCCTAAAGCGACAGGCGATTAGGATCCATCGACTTATTTTGGAACACATGGAAAAAAACTTGAACAGAATGAAAAAGACAAATGATGTAAAATGTGAGAAGATCTTGATTTTGTTAAGTACTGAGTGTGGGACCTTATTCTGTGGTTGCATGTGATTGTCTGCTTCGTAACTGTTGATTCTGTGGTTGAGAGGAACTTCCAGACAGTCGTCAGATGTGTGTGCTCATGTGTAAGCTCCTCTGAAATCCATGTGCCTTTTTTTACCGATCACTCATTCTGTGTTTTGTTCATTTTCATGTCCAGTTTAGTCGAAAAACCTCTCACACGTACACGGCGGTTGGCTTGTGCAGCAGTATCTTTTCACATTCTAGATCTTAGGTAGTATCATCTGTTTGTGCATGAATATTTATCACTCTTAAATATCACTGTTGTATTATAGTTTTGATTTATTTAGGAAAACATCCTAAGAAAAAGAAGTGGATTTGTGAAAATGTATAGCCTGTGTCCTCTGAAATCTGTGTTGTTGCATCTTTGTATTAAAACAAATGACATCTAGGTAACTAACCCGTACCTATCATGTCATACAAACACTTGGCATGTGCAATAGAACATGCACATTGTAATATTTATGACTACTGATTCATGGCATAGTCTACTCTGTTATATTATAGATTGTGTGTATACGCTTATGAAAACTGTATAGTGCTTATGTTACCTGCTTTTGTATTCACCACGAATGAGCTTGCAGTATTTTGCAAGCACTTTAGTTTCAGTTGCAGATTGATTACCACAAGGTCTAACCCAACAAGACGTCAAAGCATTATGTTATTCATTTGCCACAAACTTAGCTGCATTAGTTACTGTGCTATAGATCTAACAAAAGTAATATTTTTTTTAAATTTTATTTTAAAGAATTGGCCTTGTAACATCCTCACAGGATTCTAGCCTCCTCCCGGTTCACACCAGGAGCTCAGCAGATTAATCCGAGTAGCCTCAAAGTTGTGATTTATGTGTTGGTTTATGCCAGGCATAAAGTAAAATATTTGTGTACTTTAGTTTACTGTGTGGGTTTCTATATTCTGTACAATCTTTGCAGTATATTTAAAAGAGGGTTTTTGGAGTTTAAGGATCATGGGTTAAGTGAATCACGGCGGGAGTTGGGCGGGATGAGGACTGTGTGGTCGTGCCCTGGTTTAAGTCCTAGTGAGTCTACTTCAGACCTCCTGTTGGAGGCGAGCGAGTGTTATGAAGCGTTGGATTTACACATATGGATATCAATATAAACTCCTGTTCATACTGTATACAATTAAAATAAACCACCCATATGAAAATGAAGGTGTACATCGTTTTCATCACCACTTCATGTATTTTATTCATTAAAAAAATGGAGCTGTATCTGTGATTTTTTTTAAAAATGTACTTTTCAAACAATATGCTGATCATCTTGATGCATTTTTCTATAAAATGTCCTGTGATGGCAATTTTCAAGATACTCGAGTTTCAACTGCTAACTGGATAAATCTAAGAAATAATTCACAGATTAAAAGACACTGATAATAATCATCAGTTGTTTGTTGCTTTACATGAAAAGTATAAAATTCACATATTTAACCATCATAAGGCTTCAACTCTTATCCTTTATCCTGATTATTTGTCTTTTGTGTGTTATAGGGGGACATTGTTGTCTTCATAAAGACTGAACAACCTATCTGTCATTTTTATGTTAGACCGTTTATGGTTTTATGTTTTAAGAATATTTTTGATGTTTTTTCTTTCTACAAATCAGGACCTTTAATTGTAATATAGTATTTTTACGCTGTGGTAATACTACCCAAGTAAATAATCGGAGTGTTTCATCCATCGCTGGTTTGTGTAAACTGAATATATTCAAGAAAAAACAATATTGGAATAACAAATTAATACATATTTATTATTATTTTTTTATTTTTTATTTTATATTATTATTTATTATTATTATTATTCATATTAAATTCAGTAACGTTACTCACATACGTTCATCCGCTGTGGTACTTTGTGTGTCCCCAGCAGTTTTCAGGTCACTGATCCGCTCGGTTCACTTCCGGGTCATGTTTACCGCAAAGGGAAGACCATCCTGGTTCTGCTAACGAACCCCTGCTAGATGTACCACCACCACCACCACCCATCTGATAGAATTATAAAGTGACTGATACTGCTGATAAAATACGAATTATTGATAACTTTGGAGCTGGTGGTGCTACAGCGTTTTACGGAGAGCAGCGTACGGCTAACGAGGTGCTAACGAGCTAACGTTCATGTCGGGCGGACTTCCTCTGGGCTCGGGTATTTCTACGACGAGGTTAGCCGGCTAACATTAGCACCGTTATTGATTACACATTTTAGGAATGTCTATACCAATAAATAGTGTGAAGTCTACATTTGTTTCTTGTTAAAAAATACACGGGTTTACGATCCACATTAATTTGAGCTGCTCCATTTTGATTCAAAATTGGATTTTTATGTTTTGCTAATTAAGCTAGGTCACCGTTACTAGCTAACTGGTTAGATGAGGATTTCGTAAATGATGCTAATCCTCCCAGATTTTTAGATTTGTTTAGATAATTTGGTGAAAAAAAAAAGGAAATTAAAATGTAATCTTGTCTCTCATGGTTGATAAAAGCTGTCTGCTGGTGTAAAAGGCCTCGGAGATCCCGGTCGTGTCGGGCTCCACAACAGTTTTGGATCTTTTATTAAATCATTTGTTGTGTTTAAGAAAATTATCGTCAGATCTGATTGAGAAACAACATTTGCATGTTAATCCAGTCCAAGTCTGACCAGTCCCAGTCCAGTGGGTTTTGAAGCAGGCCAGGTCTATTGTGATCCAGATAGAGAAAATGCATTGAATTCATTTTTTTGCCTGTTTACACTGATTGAATAACACTTGGACTGTTTGATAAGTTGGTTTTCATCAATATTTATGGAGACCATTTTAATATGATCCAAGTTGAACAACTCAGAATTCAGTAGTTCGTTTGAATGGAGGGAATTTAATGAAATTCCTGAAAATAAAGCTTTCAGAAATCTGTAAATAAGTATATAAACTGCCTGTGAACTCTAATTGTCAATGTTGTCAAGGTTTAACCAGAATGAATTCAGTGTCATCATCAAATCAAATCAAATCAAATCAAATCAAATGTCGTCTAACTGGAGAATAAAACTTTGAAACTGCTCTTTAGTCTCTTCATCAGTAAGTTAGATGTAATAAAAACCTGAAGCTGTCGAGTCTCTCTGTTGATCTAGTCCAGGAGATTGCCAGCTTTGTTGATTTCCTAAATTAGAAAATAAAATAATAAATCCATTACGATGCTAAGACTGAGTTTTAAACTGTCTGTTTTCTGGGTTTCTGGGTGGTAGAAAATAATTCAACTGCCCCTTTTCCTTTTTCACAAACATAAAGGCTTCTTAAATCTAATAAAGAGCTTGTGATAAAACAAACTTTGAGCTAAGTGGCTCCGACAGAAACACAATATCTGACAGGACAGCGGCAAATATCTCAAACTAACGTCTGTTTGTTCTGTCTGATGATAGATTTTTAAGTTTCAGGTCTCCATGTTTGTTTAAGTTTAACAAGCTTCAGTACGCAGTCTTTCAGGTTGACCTGGTTTCGTGTGAACAGAATGGAGAAAAGGATGCGGCATTTTCCTTTTTTAAGAAAAGACAGTTTTTAAGACACAGTTGAGGCCTTTGCTCTCATATTTGTTTTCATTTATCCGTTTCAAGCAAAAATGCCAAAGTTTCTTTTGCTTATGTTATAAAGATGTTCTTCATTGTAATACATGAAACTAATAAATGAAGCAATAAACAAATTAAATACCTATGGGTTTTTAACTTTATAATTTATTTATTATTATTTATCTTTAGATTAATTATAATGAAATCTGTAGTTGCAGCCCGAACATCAGAAGTCAACATCATTATCATCGGATGTTTTTATCTGCGTTCCTGCCGTCTGCCTCAGCATCCTCTCTCTCTCCTGTCGTCCTGCAGCTGGCGGGTCTTCATCCCATCCTTCCCATCAACATCCTGCTCAGGGGCCTCACACACTCCGTCTTTTTAGCTCTGTCAGTCTGCACAACAGCTGCGTCAGAGCGGCCTGACGCCTGTCAACAGAGGGCGCAAGCAGCCAAAGCCCATGGTGAGCACAGCACAGCGATCTTAAAGCTACATCTGCTGGAGAGTCGGTGCGCTGCCTTCCAGTATCGAGTCAAGAAGTCTTCAGAGGGAGGAGCAGGTCCACGACACGGAGCCTCAAAGCTAGCGATGCCCGGATCCACGCCGGCCAGCAGCAAGGCTCGGGTGTACACCGAAGTCAACACACAGAAGAACAGAGAGTACTGGGACTATGATGCACATGTGCCAAACTGGAGGTACAGTCACATGTTGCAGTGGCTCATTTGTTCAGTCACAGTTAGCACGGCAGCACACAGATGTAACTTTGAGAAATCAAAAAAATCAATGAATATAATAACTGATGTTTTAATACGGAAGCAGTGATGTCGAATGAACTGTGACTGCGACCGATTGATTAGATTTTTTAGCAAAAGTCTGAGAAAAGGAGAAAGTTGTTTGCGATCATTTTGTCTGAAGATCCTTTGTTTCCTCTCTTCCTCAGCAATCAAGACAACTATCAGCTGGTGCGTAAACTGGGCAGAGGGAAGTACAGCGAAGTATTTGAGGCCATAAATGTGACCAACAATGAGAAAGTTGTGGTGAAAATCCTCAAGGTGAGCTCCATACTTCTCCTTGTCCTTTGCTTCATTTTTATGGGGTTTTTCTTGCCTTTTTGAACTTGACAGCTTCCCCCGGCCTTCTTTTGTTCATCATCAGTGACCATCTTCACCTCTGACTCGTGCAGATGTTCTCCAGATGAAATATCAGTGGTTCCTGTACTCTGTTCATTTCATTTTTCATTTTATTTTTCCAGTTTTCATACTCATGTTTCCAGGAAAGCAATGTTGGAAAGAGTTTCAGTCAGAGTCTTTGCATTTCAGAGATTTGTAAGTGCACAACAGGTTGTGCTGTCTGCGACAAACTAGCATATTGACTGTTTTTTTACTGATTTATCACTGTGTGTGTGTGTGTGTGGGAATAAACGCAGACATGAACTGTGTGTTTTCCCTTTGCTTTTGTTTCGTGTTGAGCTGCACGTGAGGTTAAATGCTAAAAAACTGCAGTAATTCGGCGCCTTCAAACGCCTCAGTGACATTAGAAAAGTTTGAAAACAACTTTTAATCAGTATTTCAAACCAAAAACGAGATATGAGTTGCCGTTTTCTGACACAACATGCACCGAGCTGCCAGTTTGAATGAATACAGTCTAATGTAACAGTCCTGTAATAAACCTTTCATGATGGTTTTAATGTTCAGTTTGTGTTGAAGCTGTTTCAGAGGTTTTGATTGAGTATTATGTTTGTTTTTTAAGGATGTGGTTCTTGTATTTTGTCAGAGTGAGAAGTGTTTTGTATCTATATCTATGTTATCAAATATTCTACCTGCAGTATTTTGTTGTATCGTTGTTTTTATTTATATTGAACATGTGTCATTGTTTCGAACCGCAGCCTGTCAAGAAGAAGAAGATCAAACGGGAAATTAAAATTCTTGAAAACTTGCGTGGGGGAACCAACATCATCCGCCTGGTGGACACGGTCAAAGACCCGGTGGTGAGTCAGACTCCTGTGCTGCACGCCGGCATGCCAGCTGTGGTAATCCAGTCATGCGTGTAACTGTTTATGTGTGTGTGTGTGTGTGTGTTTGTGCGTGTGTGTGTGCGTGCAGTGATAATGATCACCACCTACCTGCTGTTCTCTTCAGTTAAGCCCTGTGTTGTCTTCTCTTTGCAGTCCAGAACACCTGCGCTTGTCTTTGAGTGCATCAATAACACAGATTTTAAGGTACTTGAGTTTTGGCCGACGTCATACATGCAGAACTACCAGCAGAGTTACCATTCATGCAAAGGCATTGATATCCATTATTAATAACACGCATAACCCTCCAGTTACTGTTGTACAAGTTTAAAGTGAGTCGAACTGAACATCATGTAACTTCAGGTTTCTTCATGTGGTCCCACAGGAGCTTTACCAGAAGCTGACAGACTATGATATCCGTTACTACATGTATGAGCTGCTCAAGGTGAAACATCTTATTTTCATCACCTTCTGACAACTTTATTTATTTTATTTATAAGGCTTTATGATGCCGCAGTAAATAAGAACATGTCAGTTAAATTAGTTGGATTTTTCTGAGTTATCCCTGATATTGACAGGAAGCAGAAAATAATTTAATGCTCATAACATTTAAAAGTAGTCATGAATGTGTTTCCGTCTCTTCTCTCAGGCTCTGGACTACTGTCACAGTATGGGGATCATGCACCGGGACGTGAAGCCCCACAACGTCATGATCGACCACCAGCTGAGAAAGGTATTTTTTAAAGCCGCGTTGGGAATCCCAAAGAACATGAGCCAAAAAAATAACACTCAATCCAAAAAAAAATCTTTAAGATGAGCTAACAAGTCAAATTTGTGTGGTTTCATCACATGTAAAACTCCCCGACTTTCCTTCCCTTCAGCACTGCAGAGTGTTGTGGCATCTTCTGGCTCATTGTTTTGGTTTTACAGCCCACAGGCTCAATGTTTGTGAGTTTCAACAAAAAAAAGCTTTTGATAAAAACTTCCCAGCAGAAGCATTTAGCAGTTCTAGAGTCAGATAACTTACCAAAAAAAAAACAGCTATAAGAATAAAAACCTGGACTCGTATTTGTCAGATGGACAAAATGTGACTTCAAATGAAGAAATATTGTTGATGCTTCCTGGATGTGGAACAAGAAGCTGTTTGCTAACAAGTTTGTTTACTTTCCTGAGTGTCAGTGTTGAGTTTCCAGCTTGCTTTGCTGCCCCCAAGTGGCCAAAATAAATACATTAAAGCTGCATTAATGCAGTTTAAGTACTTTGAATTCCATCTCGGACAATATATCTGAAAATCAATGTCGCGGTCCATCAATGTTAGAATGAAACAGAAGTTTTAAAAAACCAAAACTCTGATTTAATCTGTAAATCTTCATTATCTTTACATCTTGTATAAGCTTAAGTCTTAAATATGTTATGAAAATATGTAAAAAAAAACAAAACATAAAGGCACCTGAGTGAAAACAGTTGATTTTTGTTTTTCTTTCAAGGGTTTGATTTTAATATATTTTCCTGGAGTTATTTCAGTTCACCAGTTTAAACCAGATTAATGAGCGTTTTCTCTCCCTGTCACAGCTGCGTCTTATAGATTGGGGTTTGGCAGAATTTTACCATCCCGCTCAGGAATACAACGTCAGGGTGGCCTCCCGCTATTTCAAAGGGCCCGAGCTGCTAGTGGACTATCAGGTACCTGCTGCTACTCACATGTAGTTACTTTGCTCCGAACTTACTGATGGCGTCCATCTTCTTTTAAACGATTCTGTTTGTCTCTGCAGATGTATGACTATAGTTTGGACATGTGGAGTCTAGGCTGCATGTTGGCCAGCATGATCTTTCTGAAAGAGCCGTTTTTTCATGGCCAGGATAACTACGACCAGGTAATGAGTTCGTACAAGTTGTCCAAAGCCACAGCCAATATTTGTAATTATTAGAGGTGGGACTCGATTAAAAAAATTAATCTAATTAATTAGAGGCTTTGTAATTAATTAATCTCAATTAATCTCATATCAA
>JAQMCX010000001.1:29058948-29085261 GCA_029814765.1 Acanthurus leucopareius
GAGTTAAAGAAGCCATCTACACCAAACTGGAGAAACCTTCTCTCAACAGAGGTGGTGGACTCAGACACAATCTCTCAATCTATTGCTAAGCTCTCTCCCCAGACATTCACACCGTGGATCATATGACCACGACACCTCACATGAACAGGAAGTTAACGACCCACTCAGGTTAACGACTCTCGCGGCGTAACCACCCTGTGATGGGTCTTTGTCTTTCCTAACCCCTCCCCTTCCTTTGTTGTTGTCTTTCTCTGATCTGATCTGGTCTGATCTCGGTCCAATCCGGCCCACGCAACACTGACAGCCCTGCCGCCGTCATGAAAGCCTGGGCGTTCAAGTATTGATTTAGAAATCGAATGTCAGTGTTAAATGTGAGGTTTCAAACTGTTTGGTGCAGCCCTGATGTTCAAAATCCCAAACCCTGCCCTGAAATCCCAAGAAGTCTGCTTGTAGCTTTAAAAATGAACTGGAAACGAGCCCGAGCTCTTCTGTCTGCAGCGTAACATCAGTACGCTCGACACCTGTTAAATACCTGATTAGAAAATAGTGTGTGTGTTTTCCTGCTTCGACATGTTGGAGTGTCCTGTGGATGTTTTCTTTGTTCCACAGGTGCACGGCGTTGATCTTCTCTCACCTCTCCCACGCAGCCTTCTTTCTGCAGATATTTGCGCACAGCAGCCCAGACTTGACTTTTAGGAAGGATGCTGCCGCCCGTCACCTCCTCAAAGTTCTCATAGGAGCCAAACTTCCTCAGCACACACTCCATGATTCCCACCGCCTGCAGAGAAACAGAAACATCATCATCATCATCTTCATCATTCTGTGAACTCTGTGACCGAGGTTCTTGACACACTGTACCTGTTCGAGGAAGAGGCCCGAGCCCTCTTTGTACTTCTCCAACACACTCCTCGGCTCAGGCTGTGTGTACTCGAACTGAGGCTCGTACTTGTAGTCCGACTGGAAGAAAGTCTGCTTCTCCTGCTCCAAGTTCAGGGGCCTGAGGGCGACCAGCAGACAGGGCCTGGAGGGTGTCGGCATCGTCGTGCCCCCCAACCCCTTCGCTATATGTGGCAGCGAGGTGGCGGGTCTCATTTGGCCCCTGCCGGACCGGAGCCCCAGGGAGTAATTGACCGAGCAGGTGCTCTCGCTGCGGCGCATCCAGCCGCCTGCGCCCAGGCTGGGGCTGGTCAAGCTACGAGCCGGGGGCGAGGGGGCGGCAGAACCACTGCGCCATGGAGGCTGCATGATCCGCCTGTCCGCCATCTGCTCCTGAGACGCCCGCAGGCGCTGGGGCGTCACCTCCAGGCTGAGGGGACGGCGGAGCGGCGGCCTGGGTGTGGCCCCGCCTCTTGATAACGCCGATGATGACCTCCTCTCTGCGACCTGGCTGTTGTTCATCTGGGCTGGGAGTCCGTTGTGGGACACCTTCCCCTTCTTGGCAGCATTGCTCCTTTTGGCGGGCGTTCTGGACGTCGCGACAGAGCTGCCGGTGCGTTCAGGGGGATCCGCTGGGACGTCTGGCCTCAACAGGTCCCTACAGCTCCCCACACCGTCACCCTCAACCTGATCCATGAAGACTTCACCTGAGTCCAACACCATCACCACGGCCGCTACGCCTCAGGCTCCACCTTCCTCCGGCCCCGACGCTGAAGACAGAACAAACTTTCATGTTTATTGATCATGTTTATTGATGTGGTTGCTGGTGATGTGACTGACTGACGCTGCAGGTCAGAAAACTGTCGCTGTCGGTGTCAGTCGGTGTTTGTGGTGGAGACTCAGACTAACAGACAGACAACAGAGCAGCTGTGCAGTCCAGGATGTGGAGCTGCACAGGAACAAAGCTCCCATCACCAGTGAGCTCCCATGGAGTGATAAGCTAACATTTACTTTGGATGAAAGACAGAAACGAGCTTTTATACTCTGAATTCTCCACAAAGAGAACAAACAACAGAACAAATAACTGACATCAGAGTTGAAAGTGATTCATTGGGACTGAAAGCAAAACAAATCAGTCACACACTGTTTCAACCAGGAGCCTTTTAACTCCACAAATCACAGAAACTAATACACTTACCCAGCAGCCAGCGAGTCCCGGGACCTTTGCCGAGGACTTGCAGGTTTCCGCCGGTTCATTCGCTCATGTCGGCCGCGGCTCCCGGCAGGCTGAGCGGAGGAGCTGCGGGTTTTCACCGAGGATGGTGTTAAGATGCGGGTAGCGGTTCAGTGTGCTGCGGGGCCTGAGGCGCCTGCCCGGGCCGGCCAGGAAGCGGCGGATGTGTTGGAAGATATGACGCGTTCGAGACGCCGGATGAGACGCTGGTTACGTCATCACGTATGACCAGACGGACAAAATAAAGTTTTGGGTTTTTTTTTTTTTTTAATTATTTTCAATTTTTTTTTCAACAGAAAAAAAATGAGAAAAATGCGTTTTATGATCATTTAAACAGTTTTTATTTTTACAGAAAATAAACACACGGTTTGTAACACAATATAAGACGATGATTTCAAGTTCTGTGACATTTTAAAGGACAAAGATCAGAAAACATCATGTGAGCTGTCAAACAACCACAAGTTAATGTTCAACAGTTGCCCTTGTTATCCCAAACATACACTCCCATAGGTAAAATGTATCTTTCCACTCATTCTGATGATAACATGAACTCCGTTTCACAGATTTATGTGATTTCATATTGGAGTCACTCTGTGCAAGAAGGCCTTCAATCACAAAATCAAAATATAATCACTAATGAGGTTAAAAGAATTTCATTGACTGTTGCCCAACAAAATTTAGTTGAAATACTTTAAAGAAAGATTGACATGAGCTGTATTTGTGTTAAAACTTATGCGTTTTTAATGCTGAAAGTATTAATGAAAAGTCCATCTCATAATTAACATAATTCCATATCCATAAATGTAAATCTATAACCACAATAAAGCTTTTTTGATAGACACTTTATTTTCTTAATAAAAGAGTTCAGGCGATGCAATTAATTTTTATTTTATAGATATAAACATATTGCACTTTTAAAAAAATGTCTACAACTTTGATAAGTATAAGCAAAATGAATTATATGTCATTTAAAATTAAACTTGGCAAATTAACATGTTCAAATTTCAAAACGCTTATATTTGTTACTTGTCAGTAATATCAAACAGTGGAGTTAGAAAATCCCTTCATACAAATGTTTTTAAATCCTTAAGTTATTTTTCACATATGAAGGCTCATTTCTGCTATAAACCATGAACACATTAAATGCAGGGAGGACAAAAAACTACTGCTGGGTGCAAAATAATGTCATTAATACCTGTGTTTTTAACCTGAGACTTTTAACAGCCACACAGTTAAATATCCACGTGTACTGAATGTTCATGTTGCATTTATGAATATTTATTGCTGCTCCATTGAGCTGTCAAAATACTGGTGAGAACTCAAACTTAAATACCATGAGAGTCATTTCCTTTTTCCTTCCTAAAAGTCTTAAAAGCCAGACGGTGTTGAAAGAGTTTTTAAAAAGGTGCGACACACCATGTGAAATGTTACCATGAGAACAGGATGGAAACAGCTCCACACCAAAGTACACAAAAGTTAACGGACAGACGGAAACTTAAGGAAGCGTGTGTGTGAAGTGGCTAAAGAGGCTAAAATGAGAGGAATCAGACTGTAAAAAAAAGAATTAATTAAGTAAAATGAATTTTCACATTTTAACTGTGAAAAAGAAGACGTTTTATCAAGGTACGACTTTTATTCAGACATGCAAATAATGACAATAAAGTTTAAATCCAAAGCAAAATGTGTCACAGAGTTAAAATGCTGATTGTTCCTGGTATAAAAGTGAAATCAAAGACACAACAAGCAAAGCGGAGAGACTCAGTGTGGAACAAACACCTTCGTCCTGAAACCGTTTCTGACGTTGCACATCGGACCATCACACAGCAGCTCCAACTCATGTGCTTCACTAATCTCAACCGTCAGTGTGACACTGCTGTCAAACTAAGCAAAATGTCAATAACAAACACACCAACGGCCACTTGATCAATACCTTCCCTTCTATTACAACATGTGCATTTTAAAGACAATATTACTGTTTAACTTTTCAAAAAACCTTAAATTACTTCCTCACTACTAATTCTAAGGAAGTTATGAGTTCAGTTACAGTTCTGCCAGCTCAGTAAAAAAGCAGAAGGTTAGGAATTGTGCCAAACTCCGGGGATTCAGTCGGACATTTATCATTGACTTTCACACACACCCTTCCCTTTCAACACACACACACACACAACAGGTGTCATTCATGGGGATCATGGAGTAAGCAGTCTGCAAATAGGATCTGTTTGATTTAACTCCTGAAAAATTTCCAGCTTTGTTTCGGCTCTGACACAAAAACAGCATTCACAAACCAGGTGATGTGACAAACAAAGGTGTGGCTTCCTTGCAGGTAATAAAACGGACGATGCCGTGGTTGTTTGATAGACCCAAAGATCAGACCAGGCAGTACAAGGCCATGCAAATGCTACTATATAAAGCACCATTCAGACGCAAGGCACTTCATAGACTCGTGATGCTGAGGACACAATATGGCACAGAAACAACAGGACCTGTTGTTAAAATCTGGAAAAATGATCTCCATCTCCAGCTCGTCCTAGCAGACTGATAAGAGTCACACCTGACTGGAACCAAATGCAAACTCCTGTCATGAGTTTTTCAGAGGAGCATCATAAATTTTTTTCTGTGCTGCACATCTGAGAGGATGATGAGACAGGGGAGGGCCAACATGCCGGAAAGTGGCTTCGCTAAGGGACGACAACAGTACGTAAGCTTTATAACTTCATCCCCGAATTCATGAGGCTTTCCTTCTAGTGAGACGGAAGATAAAATATGAACTGTTAATGGCCAAGAGAGACGCATTTTGTGGGAATTTTCTAAAAAGTAAACATGAGAACATTAAATGCATTATGTGTGAAACAGTTCTGAACAGCCTGTCTGTAAAGAACTGTTTTAATAACTTATTATTGGTATTATTGGTGACTGAAATGCAAAAACAGTGATTACAGATTCATGTTTTTCTCTCAGCCAGGGAGCGGTGGATGTTGGGAAACGGATGGAGAGCAGGAGAAGATGTAGATGTTTGAGGCAACATTGCCTTGTCTTTATTCTGGTGTTTGGAGCATATTTGGTCTTTTACAACATAAACATGAAGGAAATGGAGCCTGACTCGAACTCTAAACTGTCACTGCAATATAATGCAACCAAACGGTGGAATTCAATTATGAACCAAACTGTCTTCTCTGACAGCACAATGGATTCTAGTGAAAACGTTCCTAGATCTTCATCTGAACCGAACACTGCTGATGGATTTATTATGGAGAGCAGCTCGTTTGAATTCTACCAGAAAGAAAATATCACGTCAATGAAAGTTGACAGAAACTATTTGCCTCTTCAGACTGCATATACTGTATTGGCAATTCTGAAACCACCACCACAAAAACCGGTTCCTCACAAATCCCCAGGACCGTACCTTGTGGAATACCCCTACGAGTACCACTTCATTATAAACCAGCCACACAAATGTGAGCAGCACAAGCCTTTCCTGGTCCTGATGGTTCCTGTGGCACCCCACAACCGGGCCGATCGTGACATCGTCCGCAGCACCTGGGGAGGTGAAGAACTGCTGCTGGGCAAAGTGGTGAAGCTGCTCTTCCTGCTGGGGCTTCAAACTGGAGAAGGAGCAGAGCAGCTCCAAGAGCAGCTGCTGCAGGAGAGCAAAGAGCATCAAGACCTGATCCAGAGCAACTTCGTGGACTGCTACAAGAACCTGACCATCAAGACCATGGTGATGCTGGAGTGGCTGGACTCACACTGCTCCAGCGCCTCTTATGCCATGAAGATCGATTCAGACATGTTTCTGAATCTGCCCAATCTCATCCACATGTTGTTCACTGCCCCAAAGTCAAACTACATGACCGGACTTGTGGAGAGAGGAGCTGTAGTCCGGAGAGATCAGACATCCAAGTGGTACGTCCCTGTGAGGGTCTACCCTCGATCCCGGTACCCACGTTATGCTTTGGGTCTGGGCTACGTTTTGTCTCTGGACCTCCCTAAGAAGCTGGTGGAGGCATCCAGACATGTCAAAGCTCTTTACCTTGAAGATGTGTACTTGGGGTTGTGTATGCAGCACTTGGGCATCCTTCCCACAGACCCTCCAAACTGGAGATCCTTTAGCGTCCTTCCTGTGCCGTACAGCCGCTGTGCGTACTCCAGGCTGATAGCCACCACGACACATAAAAACGCTGATCGTGTGAGAAACTGGAAGGACTTTAAAAAACCACGTCCATACTGTCAGTTGAGAAAGACGTGACAGCTAAAGACAGACGTGAAGAAATTTACTGTTTAATTTTCTTTATTACTGTCACCTCATTTTGTTATATGAAAAAGCTGTTCCACCTGCACATGAAACCACAGAGGGAAAGTTGATAAAACATGAATAAAGCACGTGCGTACATGCCCACAAATTTACAATTTATTTCGTTTAACAGATGTATTTCAGTTGACAGTATCTTTCATACCCGTAATACTTTGTATTGAGTGAATAAAACTCTACGATTATTAATTCGTAGATTATAAATTTAACTCTTATGGCTGTGATGTGTTTTCTGTCTTCTGAGATTCCTCTACGAATGTCAAAACACAAGTCTGAATTACTGTAGAACAATTAAAAAACAGAGAGTCAAAGGTTCGTGAAACAGAGTGAAGTCCTGTGGACGATGAGTCTCGATCAGGGTAAATTTGAAAAGGAGATGGCTGAAGGCCAGAAACCTCTGATTATAGGGAAATACCTCTCTGTCTTTCTTTCTTTAAATACATCTCATGATGGACAGAAGTTCCAAGTTGCTAAGTTTGTCAAAATTGATCTCTCAAGGGTAAGAATGTTTGTTGAGCCATTTTCAACCAACTAAATATATTTGTCTTTTAAAAAAGTATGAAACATCAACACTGACTGCAGCACTGATGTGAAGGAATACAGGACTTCTGTCCTCTAAAACACTAGAGGGCATCAAAATACTGTTTACACATGAACAAATGAATGACAACATGTAAATACATATTAACCCTGACAGGAGTCACTCTGCGTTATGAATACTTTTTTTTTACATTTTTCAGATCATTCATTAACAGATTAACTTCCTTATATCACCTCAGTTCTTTCTAATCACTCGTTATGACAAATTTAGTAAGCACACAAACTGGCCATAACATAAAAAAATACACATATTAAAAAATACATAACTCCAATTCTGCCAGTCCAGTTAAAGAGAAGTGTGTGTGTGTGTGTGGCTTTATAACTCACACACTTTTCTTTCAACACACACACAACAACTGTGATAGTCTGTGATACTGGAGGAGGACGTCAGCCGTGAGAGCAAAGCTTCAAAAGCTTCAGCTTGGTTTCAAGATTTTCTTCAGCTTGGAGGCAGAAACACAGGCAAACCGAGGGGTGGAGCAAACACAGGTGTGGCTCCCCTTCAGGTAAAGAGTGAAACACAGACAGTGCCATGGTCATTTGGCAGACCCACAAAACCTGAGGCAAAAAAGTGGCACAGTTTGTCACAGAAATGTCAGGATACAGAGGTAAGGTTTGGAAAATGATCTTGATGTTCTCAGCTGGTCCAGTTAGTCGTTGCAGACCTGTAAGAGTCACACCTCACTGCAGCCAAATGTCAAGTCCTGTCATGACTTTTTCAGTGGAGCAGCCTGTCATTTTTTCTCTGCTGCATACGTAAAAAGACGACATCCCACATCTGTAGACCGCAGAGGGGCAACATGCTGGAAAGTGGCCTTGCTGAGGAAACACAACGGTATGTATGCTTTACAGTTTTTATTACCTGCATTCATGAGGCTTTTCTGTCAGGTGGTACTGAGAGCAAAAAGTTATACCGTTCAATATTTTTAAGATACAGAGCTAGAACATGAGAGCATTTCATGATTTAAATGTAAATCAGCTCTTGTACCTGTAAAGAGCATTTCCATGATTTCTTATGAAATACTTATGAAAGCAAAAATACAGATTCCAGATTTGACTTCTTTTCCTCTCAGCCAGGGAACAGTGGATGTTGGGAAACTGAGAGAGAGCAGGAGCAGGTGTAAGTGCTCGAGGCGATACTTCCTCTTTTTTATTCTGCTGCTGGGAGTAATTTTTCTTTTTTACTACACAAAGAAAGTGGCACCTGACTGGAACCCTCGATCATGGCTCCCAAATATTGGAATAAAAACGGTGGATTCAATTAAAAAACAAAGGGTAATCTCTCACGACAAGATCGACTCAGGTGGATTTAATATGACTAGCCGCTTGCCTGCCTCCCTTCTCAATGAGAACAGTTCAGTGGCATCTCTGCCACAAAAAACGGTTACTTACAAATCCCCAGGACCGTACCTTGTGGAATACCCCTACGAGTACCACTTCATTATAAACGAGCCACACAAATGTGAGCAGCACAAGCCTTTCCTGGTCCTGATGGTTCCTGTGGCACCCCACAACCGGGCCGATCGTGACATCGTCCGCAGCACCTGGGGAGGTGAAGAACTGCTGCTGGGCAAAGTGGTGAAGCTGCTCTTCCTGCTGGGGCTTCAAACTGGAGAAGGAGCAGAGCAGCTCCAAGAGCAGCTGCTGCAGGAGAGCAAAGAGCATCAAGACCTGATCCAGAGCAACTTCGTGGACTGCTACAAGAACCTGACCATCAAGACCATGGTGATGCTGGAGTGGCTGGACTCACACTGCTCCAGCGCCTCTTATGCCATGAAGATCGATTCAGACATGTTTCTGAATCTGCCCAATCTCATCCACATGTTGTTCACTGCCCCAAAGTCAAACTACATGACCGGACTTGTGGAGAGAGGAGCTGTAGTCCGGAGAGATCAGACATCCAAGTGGTACGTCCCTGTGAGGGTCTACCCTCGATCCCGGTACCCACGTTATGCTTTGGGTCTGGGCTACGTTTTGTCTCTGGACCTCCCTAAGAAGCTGGTGGAGGCATCCAGACATGTCAAAGCTCTTTACCTTGAAGATGTGTACTTGGGGTTGTGTATGCAGCACTTGGGCATCCTTCCCACAGACCCTCCTGACCGGAGTCATTTTAATGTTTTTCCAGTGCCGTACAGCCCCTGTGCGTACTCCAGGCTGATAGCCACCACGACATATGAAGACACTGATCGTATGAGCAACTGGAAGGACTTTAAAAAAACAGGTCCATACTGCTCATCAGTGAAAAAATGATATGATAGTAATACATTTAAAGCTCTTTTTGTTTAATTTATTCATTTTTTATGAAACAATGGAGAGAAAGCTGATATAGAACAGATTTTTTTATAGATTAAGGTTGCAACTACAAACTCAGTCACATTATTTTGAAGGAAACAATCATCCCTCAGTTAATGGTGTGTTTGCTGAATGGAGGCACAGCAAAAAAGATTGAACTGTTGACTTAAAGAAACAAGATACAGTAAGTTAAATGAGCAATTAAATGAATGTCTGATTCCACGAGGAGGAAACAGTTTGCCTTACAGAATGAAAAACCTGAAGTATGTTAGCCACATCTCGTACCTGGGGAAGTAAAGAGCATGACTATTATCTCCACAGGTTTGATAAACCCCTGTTTTTTTCAACACAGTTGAGAAACACTGCTGTCAGTGCTGTGCAGACAGAAAGACGTGTTCAGACGCGTCACAGCATTCTGGGAAGATCTGCTCTGCTGCCCTGAAACAGGACAAATATCACCGGAAAATAGAAGTTAATCTCGTTTGTGTTGATGCTATCAGAACGCTGCCTTATCTCTGTGTTCTTGTTTAGTGTTTCAGCTAAAACAGGTGCGATCGTTTATAGTACGAACTGTTGAAGCACGGAGGGGAGAGAAACAGGCCAAAGCTCCGGAGAGGCTTTTGGTATACAGAGCAGCTTTTTACCAGAGCAGCATGTTTCAGCTTGTGGCCTTTCTGCTTCAGTCTGACCGCAGCTCAGAGATCAGCTCTACGGACCTGAGGAGTACGAACGTTTGAGTGGGAAAAAAAAAAAGAGTGTTGACAGACGTGTCAATTGTTGTGACCAAAATTTATTTCAGTACTGTTGATTCTGAGCCAGATATAATTAAAACAGGTATTTCTTTAGTATCCAAAAACCGGTTAGAAAAGTAAACAGCCTTGTATTTTTACGTGAACTGTTCCCTGAATTACCTTTCGTCTCTCTGCGTAAACCCATTCCAGATAATTTGATGCAGGCAGTAACGTTCACTGAACACAAACTCTTTAACTGTAAGTTTTGTTTCGTAAATGTTTTCACATACAAGTACTGCTGTTCTGTCCATCATGGCAAAATAGACCGAGAAAAAGCCCTGCAAGCTCTGCCCATTAAAACAGCAGTATTGGAACTACATGGTGACAAATACTGTTTGTGCAGTTTTCTGTAGTTTCATCGTTAATGATGTTTTAAGTTTAAGTTATGAGAAAAGTAGTAAAGGCACAGTCTTCTTGTCTCTGTATAATGTTTGATTGTGTTATCCATGTTTTATGCATAAAAAAGGAAGATTTTAACTGTATAATTCAAGTTTTTTGTGAGATTAATACAGAAGAACGAAACAGGCCATCACCACACTGTGTTTTTATATTCGATCAGCGGATAAATAAAACATAACTGATTTCTGATAACTTCAACGATTAACATGAATATCTTCTCTTGTAATGTGTGATTTAGCTGAGAGGCAACTAACAACAAAGAAATCAATTAATAATGAAGATAAGATGAACAAATGAATGTGTGTTTTTTGAGTTACGATTATTTTGTGGACAGTTCATGAATCATTCAGATGAAAACCAGCTGAGTTGAATACGGATTTCAGGCTGCCAGTCATGCTGTTGTCGCACAGAGACACCTGGTGGACATTTTGTACACTGCAATTTAGTAATGTTACAATACTGATTTAATTCAGCCTAAGTTGAAGTTGTATGTGTGAATATGTGTGTGTGAAAAATGTCTGACGAATAGTTTGTTGTAAAAAAGTGTCGGTTTAAAATTCTTTGTTAATGTTATTTGTGTTATTACAGGCAGGTATAATGTGTGTTATTGTACAGAATATAAAACAGCCACTTTATTTTAAAAAAGGCAGAATTTGGATGTAAATTTCTTTCAGGCCTCAAACTCTTGTCTGCCCTTCGCTTTGCACTGCAGCAGCTCCCTCAAATTGTTCGGTGTCCTTGATTTTTGCCTCCGTATTCTGTTTTTTTAAACAATGGTATTATTTGTATGAATGTTTTTTCTTGTGTTGTTTATTCTCTGTACTCTATTTTCATTTATGTTTTTATTATTTCCATTAAGATTTTTTTTTACTTATCTCTTTTTTACATGAATTCATTTGCCAATTTTTCCCTTTTTTAATGCCTCTAATCTTATTGTTTAATTATGACCATGGGGGGTTTATTTTCATCCTATTTTACATTAATTGTCTTGTTTGTTTGTTTTGTCCTTCTTTTTGAAGCACAAGTGTAACTCCTTTGTAATGTGGTCTAGATGAACTGTCTAACGAAATTTTGTTATTTAATCTCTAAGGTTCATGTTAGTGGGTCAGACTTTTACGTTTTATTCAGGACACTTGATGCTTTTACTTTGTGCCTGCCTTTAATGGCCGAATGATAAAGGGCATTTATGACATTCAAGGATGAACGTGAGGTTGGGGAGACATTTTTCATTTTTATTTGTTTCAAAAATATGATGAAGCTCATGTACATGAATCCTGCTGATTACATTTTGTGACTATTTCTGAATGTAAAGAAAAACAGCCAGCACAATGTCAGGTCCCATCTTTCTCCAACGTTCGTCAGGGAGAAAAGTCTATAAATCTGCAGTGAAATCATAGAAAAAAACACTTTATAGACGAATCCGGGGATAACAGGAGTTGAGTAGTTGCCATTACTGCAGTGGCGTCTACAGTATGCAGAGCACTCTTTTAAAACATTAACCTTTTTCTGCTTTCTTTTCGACAGCAGTTTTGTCAATGATATCTCGGAAATTGGGAAGAACCAGTGCAGTTTTCAGCTGCTTCAACAGTAACTGAAAACTTTAACTTTCTTTTCAAGAAGTAGCAGAAATACACAAACCATTACTTCATGAAGAGTGCCTTCAACACCTTTGGTGAGGACTAAGATGTTTGCCAGAAGAACCTTAACAGAAAGGACTTTGTTCCCATGACAACACTTAAACCCGTCATTACTGACGTTAGTTACAGTATGTTTGTTGCTACTGTTAGCAGTACATAAACATTACACAGCACTGTTACTTCACTTGAAATGTTCAAGCAGTCCAGTATTCCTCTGTTTCCCTATTCTTTCCTGCCAGCTGCCTAAACAAATGTCTAATATCTGTAGCAGTTTACATTAAGATCACCATCCACAAACTGGTCACTTTGTCTGTACATCAAAAACTTGGCTGAAAATCATCACATTTCTAAGTTTTCTTCAAGTCATAATAAATTCACAGATATTTGTCAGTGCATCCATGAGTACACTGCAAAGAGAAAGCACAAGAGTGTATTTGAGTGAATGGGTTTACGGTGCCAGATGTTAACAGATTCCTCAGTGACAATCATTATGGGAGCTATGCCAACACTTAAAGCACAGTTTAACAAAAATAAATAAAATCCAAAATTTAATATTAACTTTTCATGTATCTATCAATCTATCAATATTTGGGGAAATAATCTATCATAACAAACAGGTATTTATATGGCTATAATTACGAAGTCACACTGATTTCTGATTGTATTTTCAAATGAAATGAAAATAAAGTGTAATTGCCTGGCTGTGTGTGAGACATAACAGGACCATTGGCTCAAAGAAACCCTTTTATTTTTGGTAAATACAAAGTGTGTAGTTGAAAACAGAGTTAAATATTTCAGATGAGCAACAGCACAGGAGACAATTGTGTGTTCACACAATAATAAAAACATAAAAACATGTCACTGGGTCAATAAAGGGGCATTAATCTGAGAGGGATTCAACATTTAACTGTTACAGTGAATTTATCCCTTTTAAGTTTATGCCTCAGGACCAAAACTTACAAATAAAAACAAACAAAATGTTCATCAGTGCAAAAAAAAAAACTTTAAAAAATCTTTTAAAAATGTGTAAAATTTTAGATCTAAACAGGTAGATAAATTAGTCACATTTTAACCTGTAGAGATGTCTTTACATCTTATATCCAGTAGAGGTCACCATTCACAGTAAATGAGTTTTAAAACAAACACAACATAATTCATTCTTCCCTTCACTGTGATCAAATCTACATTACATCCAATCACAGTAAAAAATACTTTATAAATACAAAACATCTTAAAGAAGTCCTTACAGTGAGGACAAACATGCACTGTAAGAATCCTTACATTTACTTTAATTCATATTACCTCATGAAATACATGGTACTAAACTTAACAAGCTCCAGGAGTACATGTTGAGCTTGATGCTTTAGTGTTTTATTCACCAAAAATGTGTTTGAAGGTAGATTCCAAACCTTATCTATCACTGAGTGATCAGACGACCCCTGACTAAGTGACATATGTAATGGATTTTTTTAATGTTATATTCAGTTCATAATAATAAAAGAGCAGAGCACCTAACTAAGTGTAAAGTTTCCAAAATACTAAATGCATTAAACTGGATGAATTCTGAGCAGAGTACTTCCTCCTGTATGTCATATTTTTGTCAGTTTTTAAAAAAATCTTGCATACTTAACCGGCTTTTTTTTAAAAAAAACCAAACAAACATATTTTCATCTCTTTTTTTGCCTCACCGTGGTTCTTTAAACTTTTATGCTGTTTTAACAGGAAGAGACTGTTCAGCAGAGAATGGAGGTTCTGGAAACAGCTCTATTTTAGTTTTCTTCACATGAATGAATGAATGAATTACTGAAATCTCAGCTTACTGTATATTAAAATAAAACTTTATATTAAAATAAAAAGGGGGAGTTACCACCCCTTAAAATCATGACCCCTCCATGAAGCTTTGGTGACCCTCAATGGAGGTTGACTTACAAGTATTGCAACTTGTTTGTACTGTGCTTGTGCTTAATACTGTCCTGTTTTAAATGCACAGATTGACTCCCTCACATCACTGTCATGTCTGTATGCTAAATGTAAAGCTACAGAAATGCGAAGATTAGCTTAGCTTGGCCTAGCCTAGCATAAGGACTGATGAGTTAAGAAACAACTAGCCTGGCTCTATCCAAATGTAAAGACAACAGTTTTTTGGTTTATATGCAGAGTTACATGTTAGAACAACTGATATTTTTCTTACTTACTCCAATTTATTTGTGCTTTCAAACAAATGAGACCTAATGTCCGTGAGCACTGATTTTTAGACAGTTGTGCAAAAGTGGTATGCAACATATGCAGCATATATGATCACTGGGCAAAGAGGGGCGCCAAACACAGCGAGCATGTACGTGCAAGTTATGAAAACCAGTCTTTTTTTTCCAGTTATCCTTTGTTTTGTGATTTAAAATAGGTCGATTCTGACCCATATTTGACCTCTTTTAAGTGTAGACTCTCCAACATTGACTATTTAGACTACTTTTTCAAAGAACTAACTGACTTCAGCCTACAGCCCAGGCTTTGGATGCCCCCTACCCTCCCATTTTCCCAGTGATCAAGTTTAGAGACCTTGTTCTAATACGACCCGGTCTGGCATTTTTTTCAAAATCCGAAAATTAATCATACGGGAGCTTATCAATACTGCTATCGAGTCGCGTGGGTCTATGACACTGCAGAAATAAACAGCTTTGTTCATTTCCAGACCTTTCTAAACACTGAGATTTTTAGACTGAATGTTTGATCTCAATAATCAATAGAATAATTGATAACTGACCTAAAACGGTTCCAGTTGGACTCACATATTTACATGTACTTTAAAAGTTCTTTTTTTTTGTATAAAACAGTAATTTGATTTTTCTAACATCTAGTAAACCTTCTGACTGAGTCATCTGAACATCATATGATTATTATTTTTGATATTTATTCTGCCTTTAGTGCTTTTGTAACTTCATAGAAGTGCATAAAAGCAGTGTAGTGTTTCAGAGTAAATGGCAATGCCTGATAAACTTTATTAAATTCTTCTGTCAGACTACATCCTGACATCAATTCCTGTCTAGTTACTGCTCGCCTGTCTTTCTGTGAATGAAACAGTCTCTAACTAAGAGAGCCCTCAGTCATGCTATCAGCTCTGAGGCCCTGCACAATTTGAGCTAAATGCTAATGCTAGCACACACATGCTGTACAACGAGGAGGAGATGCTGACTGTTTTTAGAAATAATGTTTACAGTGTTAACAGTTTTAGTTTAATTGCTAAAATGCAATCAAGGCTGATGGGAAGGCCATTAGTTTTGCAGGACAAATTAAAATGTGGACTGATGATGAAATCCAGATTCTGTCTCACAGTTGAAGAAATATTTCACTCTGAACCAAACTGGTGGGCTGTCTGAATGACATCACAGTTCATTAAGCCTAAAACAAACCATACTTGTTTAGACTAATTCAATATATGATTACGATTTTTCTTATCATTGGAATTGAACCCTGAAATTCTGGTTTTCTATCTAAGGAGCCAGTTTAACACTGATTTTAAACATTTCTAAAACCAATGATTGAGAGAAAGTTCTGCTCCATTCTGCCATAAACAAACAAAAAAAAACAAACAAAAAAACTCCAGTAATGATATTGCAGAGAACCCATAGAAGAGAGGTAACTTAGCTCGAAGATGGACTGTGTTGTCATGGCTAACTTGGTTAATAAAGCTAAATAAAGATCAGCACCACTGTTAGCATATGTTTAAACTGCAGCAGTGATTAATTTGTGTAATTTGGCACAACACACGTGCAGGCAACAGGGATTTTGATATACTCTTTAGTCACCAGATATTTGTTGGGGTCATCCGGGCACCGAGTCCTCCTCAGGACCATCATGGGAGCGATCACGGGCACGGAGTTGTAGCCGTAGTTGAGCCGCCCGCTGATGATGCAGCCCTCGCAGAGGCACTCAGCCATGGGGATCGTAGAGGGAACCCTGCTGTCGTCGTGGTCAAACCTGACAGGACCCGATCAGACAGAACACATATCAACAAATCACATAGCACTCAGGTGATATCTCTCACCTGATCGCGTCCACCTGTAATTGTCTCTTGAATAACAATACAGGTGTAAAGCAGCGGTGACCACACTTTGTTAGCTTGCGAGCTACTTATAAAATGACCGAGTCAAAATGATCTAACTACTTATTATAACAATGCATGAGTTGATGTACCTCGCATGACTGCACGTACCCATATTGCACAAAACAACTGTGTATATTTTTTGTCATTACCTTACTCTGATGACTCGCACTGAAGCTCCTCCACTCATTTTTATACCCTTTTAGTAAAAGTTTAGTAGAAATAAACTGAGCAACTCGGCAGCGCGCGCACGAGTCACCCCGCCTCTTGTTGTCCGTTTCCATGGTAACCGCGGAAAGGCCCGCGAATTACTCCGAAATAGCGCGCGCAGCTTCCTATTTGCAGGGATTAGATTAGATTAGATTGGATTGGATCGGAATGGATTGGATTTTTTTGATGCCATGCGATCTACCCACATTACCTCTGCGATCGACGTAACGGGCGCACCTGCTGTAAAGTATGTTTGAGGTGTTCTTCTAACAGAATTACCGGTTTAAATGTGGGAAAAGGCATTTACACATTAAAACAGATGAACGTTTTGCAGTTGGTCGTACAAATGTTTCTTGTTAATAGATGGAATATTTTTTTATTTTTAATGATACACATTATTATAATAATAACAATAATTCTGTTTTCTGTCCCTCATTTCTGACCCCTTAGGCATCTTGGTTCATCAGAACAGGTATGCTAACTGTTCAGAAACACGTGCATTTAGTTAGATTTTTGATTGGTTGATTGGTCACACAAGGTGCTGCCATCAGATTTTAACTATACCAATATTGTAGTATAAACAATTTAAGATGACTATATTATTGCAATCTGTGGGAAATTTGTATCTACATAACCAACACCTGCTCTGCAAGTATGAGATTTTAAGATAACAAAAATGAGGCTCTGGATAATTAAAATGATAAAACTGTAAGTGTTTTATGAAGATAATTCATCTTTTGATATCATGGATTTATCAGAACCCCGAGATCCCAAATAATCACTTTAAGGAGTAAATAAACAGAGCAAAGTCAGATTAAAGAAAGTTTGAGTTTCTGCTGTTGTGGTAAAATAAAGACAAACATCTCAGTCAGGTGAATGAAAACATTCCTAAATCAGGCTGAAGTTTGGTCAAACATTACCATATCTTGAGCTGTTCTGTGTGTTTTTTCACCCTTGTACTTGCTGATATTTGAGTGGACTACTTTATGGCTACTTAAATAAAGTTTTGAATGAATGACCTTCTTGTAACAGCTTGGTGATAAAGCTGGTATCTCCTGAATCTGAGCGCTTCGTCCCGATACTTCCACTTGTGGATCGATTACCTGCAGTATTTAACAGGTGTACTGCAACACTAATGCTATACTAAGAAGGTACACTCGTACTTTTAGTTAAGTAAACGTCCTGAGTAACTTTATCTCCTCCACCAAGTTGTGGCGAACAGTGATTTCAGCTCGCTCGTCATTTCTGCGCGACTTTTTGTCCCCCCGTGGTCTCCGTAGCTGCGGTGTGTCGCTCACCTGTACGTCCACGGGGACACGGAGCGTCTGCTCTCGTCTCCGGACATTTCCTCGGCCGCCTTCTCGCACGTCCTCGCGTCCCGGTTCTCAGGGGACAACGCCACCTTGTCCCAGTAGTTCCTCCTCAGCTTCTCGATGCGGGTGTCCAGCGCTTCCTTGCTGATGCATCCGGAGCCTTTGGCTGCAGCAGCAGCAGCAGAAGTGTGATCGTTGAAGATCAACAGCGAGCCGAGAGAGATCTACAAAAAGTCAAGAACACAACATCTAAGAGGCTGTGGAGGCTTCGGTTCAGCTTAATCAACGCTAAACAAAACAGTTTTCTGTGATGGAGGGCGCTCCCCCCGGGGTCACCCTCGGCATTACCATTTGCACCAATGTCATCTTGAATTCGGTACAGAGGAACTGTGACCCGCAGCTCCATTGAAGCAGGTATATATAGGCTACAGTTCCCTATATGAAGGTTGGAGGAACCTACGGTGACAAAACTTCAGCTAAGTATTTCCTTTTTACTCACAGGGAGAAGACGCGTGTGGCCACGCCCCCTTGTTACTTCTGTGACGTCTGATATGCAAAGTACTTCTACTCAAACACTGTACTTGGGTGCAAATTTGAGATACTTGTACTTGAATCTTAAGTGTTAATGCCAGTGTCTACATTTCAATTGAATATGCAATATTCAGGTGAATATTGTAATCCACTGCATTTACCTGTCAGCTTTAGTTAAGTGCTTACTTTACAAATTAAGAACTTTGAATATAGTTTTGTTAAAAGTTACTCAACAATTTATAGAAGACTTAACTAATATTCAGTCAGTAAGTTTACTGACCCAAAAATCGTCAGGTTTTTTAAAATATTTTTTTCTTGAAAAACGTTTGATGATTCACAAATAATTTTCTTTTTCTTTGTAATAATTTTGATGTGTTTAAAATTATCTTAGGACTGTTTGTTGGACCTAACAAACATTGTGAAGCATCTTTTTCATGTTTTGGACAAAGGAAACAATCAGTGGATTGATGGAGAGACAGATTCATCCACGGTGATGACATAACCGTCTAGTGAATTGAGCCTAAATCAACACCAACAGCAAAATCCTGCGCTTACATGAAGAGTGAAGAATTTAAAAAAAAAAAAAATACTCACAATAATGTTAATTAAAATGATGTGAGACTGTAAATTTGATGCAAACAGCTTCCTCACATGCTTAGAGGCAAACACACCCACACGGATGCAAGCGCCATCAGGAGCAATTTACTGCTTTAGCATCTAGAAACCTGCAACATGTAGAGTTAAAATGATCATAAGACATTAAAAAAAATGAAAATGACATAGAGAATGAAAGAAACTACAATTCATAAGAATTAAAATTTCTGTGCATCAGTAAGTATTCTGATTACTTTAACCTGAACTTACATCACTGTATATCACAGGTGCTGAAAGTAACTAAGTACATTGACATAAGTACAGAGTGGACAGAGTACTTGGGTGGAATTTTGAGACTAAAATTTAATTTTATGTAATTTTATTTTTCTCCTCCACTACATTTTAGAGGGACAAATGTCAAATAAAACTGTCTCTGCAACACATGATTTATTGTTAATAAGCAGTAATAAAAATGTATTAATACACAGTCATGTAGTTGTAGGAGGTTTGAAAAGTGGTTATTTATTACTGTATTTGTCAACAACTCATTTATCAACCGGATGCTGTATTACTGATGCTCCTCACTGCTCCTCTGAAGTCCAAATATTCTGTCTATCTGAACACTGATTCTTTTTTCTTTTCTTTTCTTTTTTTTTGACACGTGACTTGAGCCTGACGTTTCTAGGGAATCTCCTCCTTAACGGATGTGCTGACTACGCCACAAGAAATGTGCGTCCCTCCTGTTTTCAATTCATCACATTGGATTCCCTCCTTTTTCACAGCAGGGCTCTTTTCCTGTTTAAATACACTTGTTACCATGGCTCCAGCTGGAAAGAAACCATGATATCCTGTGGACTCTCTCACTCAGCCAGAGCAGCTAGTAGCATGACGACATAGCTGACTATCTCGCTGTAATGCAGCTTCTTGACTCTCCCCTCCCCTTTTGGAGCTGCCTCATATAAATATTTCTCAGCCTGTATTTAGAGAGGCAGAGAAAGCTTCCTCGTGCACAGATTTACTACTCCACTTCCTGGTTTGGTGTTACTTGTAAACTTGTAAATGTCGGAGAGATCAAAAGGAGCAATAAACACAATCATGACCCCAAGTCAAGTTTCCAGTGCAGTGCAGTTTGTGCTGTATGATCTGTAATGTTGACTTCACTTATGTATTTTGAATTTAACCTTAGATACTCAGTTTTTAATTCAGAAGTGGAATGTTTTTTTTAATTTGTCCCAACACAAACTGTTAAGCAACAAGGTTTCAGCCATGCTAGCAGCTCTGTGAGGCTGCACTTGAGCTAAACGGTAACAGCAGCATGTTAGCATGTTCACCATCTTAAGTTAGCCTGTTAGCATGCTAACATTAGTACGACAGATGAAATGCTACTGCCATTTTTTTGTTAATCTCTATAGGGCTGAGGTCCTGACATCCTAATCTGTCTGATGATTCTTTCAGAAGAAGATTGTTGCTCGAACTTAGTCTTTCTGAAAAAGTAACAAAACAAACGTCTCAGGGTTCGTACTCAAATTTAAGATCCATTCAAATCTATTAAAGGTTAAAGCCAAGAGTCTGTGACCATTTAAACAAGTTTTTGAGGCTGTACTTTGTCTAAACAGTGCTCTCAGCCAAATGCTAATGTTAGCATAAACATGTTTACAATAGCATGACGTTGTGGCGCTACAGGAAAAGTCAAGGATCCCTAAAGTTGGTAGGATTCATCCTCAGGGGATCATGAGTGTCTGTACTTTTTTTTTCTTTTACTCATTCATCTATTAGATGTTTATATCTTTGACTAAAAAGGGAGAAAGTTTGACCTGCTGGTGGCACTAGAACAAATCTCAGTGTATCAGTGTTAGTAGGATTCATCCTCTGGGGATCATGTCCGTACAAAACTACATGGCCATTCATCTGAAATTTGTTTTATTATTTTAGTGTAGGGAAAAATGCTTAACCACGTTGCCATCTGTACAGACCTGCCATTAAAAAATGATCCCTCACTTTACAGACAGAAAGACTGACAGATAAGCTCTAAAGTTGTCAAAGGTTTGTGTTTATCTTTTGACACGTTCTCATCAGGAAGCCAGGCAGGTAAATGGTATGTGAGGGACCTTCCCACTGTTATTTTGTTATGCTGTAGTGAGCATGATCTGCTGTTTTAACTCTCTGTGGCAGTTCTCACAATGTTTCAGCATCTGAAATCTTGTGGGTTTTTTCAATTTGGTTCTCTCTTTCTTTTTTTTTTTGTAACTCACTTTTTATTGTTTTGAACAACAACAATACAGAACACAAACAGTAGAAAATGAGAATAAAATATGTTAAACAAAATAAAAATAACAATAACATACAATCTAATAAATCAAATAAAAAAAAATAAATAAATAAATAAATTCTAGTAATTCAATACAAGCATTTACAGGGTAAGTATCATCAGTGTCTATCCCATCTCATCCGTCCACACCTTGGCAATGGCATCCATGATCACTTCATCACAGCCTCCCATATTTCATTTGGGAATTCCCCAAATTATAGAGGTATCTTGATCATTCACACATAATTCATATATATACACATATACCTACATATACATACCTAGCTGTAGACACACATGAACATATATCTACATATACAAACACATATACGCGATGATAACATCTACATTCCCTCAGCCACTGAGCACCATGCTCATAAAAGTGCCCCATATTTTGGAAAATACCTCTTGTCTATTGTTCAGTTTAAAACTTAATTGTTCATAACTAGCTATTTTGATTATTTCTGTCAGCCACTCATTAAATGGGATGACAGTTTTTGTTTTCCAATGCCTCAGGATAATCCTGCAGCCTATGGTAAGGGCCAGTCTGCACCACATAGTCTGTTGGGTTGATAAATCCACCCCCTCTGTTATTATACCCAGTATACAAAGTGCAGGGCTCTGAACCAAATTTGTTCTGAGTATTTTATTAAGAAGTAGAATTATATTTTCCCATAAATCGTGTGTCCTCTGGCATTCATATAACATATGTATAAGTGTACCTATGTTATTTCCACATCTCCAACACATATTGGATTCTCTCAATTTTAGTTTTGCCATCTTAGAGGGGGTCCAATAGCTTCTGTGAATGACCTTGTATGTAATCAATCTAGTTTTTGGTTCTCTTTTTCTAATGACTCCGTGTCTCTCGGCTTTTGAGTCTTAAATCTTAATAACCTACAAATAGTGGCTTTTTATTTTGGGGGTATCAGAAAATAAACAGCAAAGCAACAAGACTGTTGGTTGTCTTCCATTGTGATAAACTAAAAAAAGATAAAAACCCTCAGTTGTTGTTGTGCATATGATTCTGTGGACTAGCCTGATTTATTGTACAGACATCCATGTTCTCCAGAAGGTATATTAAACTAATCTTTATTGTTCTCCAACTTTGCCTCCATTGCATCCATGATGGGTCGCTACAGAGCTTGTTACAAGTATTCAAGGTCCCCAGAGGGTAAAATCTAATGACTTGGCTGCCTTTACTGTTTTCCTCAGGTTGACATTTTTGGTGACGTACTGGGACAGAAATGAGCTGAATATCCACAAACAGGGGTGAACATGGTAAACATTACACCCACTGAACATTAGCATCTTGGTTTGCTGATATTGGCATTTAGCTCAACTGTATTTAAGTGCAACCTCGTAGCAGTAGTTTGTAGGGCTAAGGACTGGTCTCGTTTAAGTATGTTTATCAAGATGTAGCCTTGTTTATTCGTGGTTGAGGTATCTGGTGTCACAAAGCATCTGTTTCCTGTTCTTGTTATATTCATGTCCTGATGATTGTTTCATCCTCTTTCTGCGAGTAAAAAATTTCCACTGATGACTGAACATGATTATGACCGCTGGCTGACTGTCATGTGACTCTGCTTGGACTGGTCGCACTTGGGGAGTGTTTGTGTTTACATTGTAAACACAGGAGCTTTGGACTGCTGAGGGAGCGAAACCCACCGGTGGGAGTCGACTTCATCATCTGCTTACTGCATGACAAGCTAACAGCAGCTAACGCCACCTTTCACAACACAAAAAACCCCTACATGTCCATCAGGTAAAATTGGCAAACAGTCCCAACTTCAGGTAGAGCAGCAGGAGGACGTGGAGGGTAAACCACAAAATAGTTTCTCCGTTTAAAGGTTAAAGCTGGTCGGGGCTGCTGTAAATCACCTCTGTAGCCTTCTCACTGCAAACAACATTATAAATGTCCTGCGCTTGTTTTATCTTTTTCATTGCTGTTTGCTGGCTGGTCTTTGGACTCTCCCAAACGTAATGACTGCACTTTTTTTTCACGGTTTGTTGTAATGATTATACACACTTCCTCTGATCTGGTGCTCTGATACAAAGCTGGAACACAAATATCTGCTGTTTTTTGCACAAGTCAAATAGGCTGCGGTAACTTCTGGATGCTTTCTATCTAAGGCGGGACTTTTTGTCAAATATCCAGAGAAGGAGAGACTTTTGGGGACATTTCCATCTGACCTGTGTTGACATGTTGTCCTTCAGCTGCTTCATCATAACCGTCAGCAGCAGCAGAAATACGTAGACTGACCCCTGCTGCTCCTTTTCTCTATATTTATTGTGAGCAGATTAAGTCTGATTCCACAACATTTCATGATTTACTTACGTACGTGTGTGTGCGTGTGTGTGAGTTTGTTTGTACAATTAATATAAGAAAGAAATTATTGTCAGTGATCGGTTCTGGCGTCTCTTCAGGAGAATTATCTGTAAATTAAAACATGCTAGTATTTTTGTTACCTGAAACCTGAGTTGGCAGGACTTTCTTTTGCCCTGGTTTGCGTCCGCAGGCCTCCTTTCAAGCTGCAGCTTGTATGCTGCCAAATCCAGCGCCAAGAATTCTGTAACCTTGGAATTTTTTGTGCATATGGTTTGAATAAAACTTGACTCAGCTGTCGTAGAGTGATGATGTTTAACCATTACTCACCGCTGAAAGGTGAAAATCACAGAGCTTATTGACTCTCCAATGTCAGTTTCGGCCCCCAGGACTTTCAGTTTTGTTTCGGTCAGTTTAGTGTTTTTTTAAAGAAAAGAATCTGGTATTGAAATGAATGAAAACTGAGACTGATACAGGGGAAGAGGACCAATTCAAGTTCCATTTGAGGCGTAGAAAATGAAATGGGAACCCAGTGCGATACAGGCCGCTCAATAGGTGCTTCATAGGTGTTTTAAACTGTTTCATCATACGGGCATCACGGTGCTCCACAGGATGCAGCCACAGTCACATGGACCTTGATCAACTCTCCCTTAAGCTCACATAACAGACATTCCTTCACCTGCCACTTGGCAAACATTGCAGTCAGGTGATGCAACGTCTCAGCAGTCTCCTCCCTGTCACTATAAAAGCTTCGGCCGTCTGTATTTAGTCACTCAGAATGAGCTCATTCACAGAGCTGGGTTTTACTGGATGACTCAGCGATGGCGACAGGTCAGTGTGAAACCTGATGCAATACCACCCAAGCTGTCTGTCTGCATTGTGTAGCTATTTTTAACTTGTACATTTGAGTTGTAATGTAGCTGCACAAATGCTGATTGATAACAAGCCAACAAAAGAAAAACCCGCTATATCACTACTTCGGGTTTTCCCCTGTTACCTATTTTTGGAACCAGTGACAGAAATAGATCCGTTCTTTCCAGGAGTTCAGTTGAGTTTAGTCTTATATATCACTGTTTTAGTTATCGGAGTGGAAAAAATTCACATTTATTTTGACTTCAAAAGAATAAATCATGAATTTTAAGCATCTCATCTTTCTCACACCCAAAACATATGAGACTTGAAGTAAACAACGTTTCATTGGAAAAATATGACAAAACCCACAGTGTAGTGAGTGAACTTGGGGGTGTAAATGACTACAATCCAAAAAATAGAGACTACGCCCGGATCCGCAACACGTACACACAAATCCACGCTGAAGTCCTGATGAAGTTATATATAGTAACTAAATGATAATGTTTATTGAATGAAAAAACATAAACAGAAAAAGCTGACAAGCAGCCGTTGCACTAAAACTTCTAAACAATAACTGATGTGATAAAGTGGTGATGACGACAGTGGTAACCCCGCCTAACTTTTAACTGCCTAAAACTCCCGTTGAGACCGGATAAAAAAGATGAAACCTCACACATGCGGCAATCAATGTGTGTGATGAAATACGCAGCCCAAAAAAATACTTTAACTCAGTTAAAATACATTTTGGCTCCTTCGTGGGGTCGGTGGTGGCTGCATCGCTGAGTATGTTTGTGGTCCATGAGGCAACACAGCAAAGACAGACAGACCGAAACGGAGAAGAAATCTTGTTTCAATAAGGAAATAGCATGGTGCACTTTTGTAATGACCTTCATTGTCTTTTTCAATAAAATCCTCACAGAGGCCCACATAAAATGTTTTATCCGTCTATTGTGAATAATGTTTAAAGTTCAGCTGCACTTTAATCACACTGCAGTTTCCTCTCTCCCTGTTTTGTATCGCACTCTGAGTCATCAATAATATTTCCCATTTGAGCCGGTGGTGAAATCGTGTTTACAATCTTCGGGAATAGAAAGAGTTATTTAATTAAGACAAAACTTAAAAACAAAAAACAAAAACGAATTATAGTCTAAAGCTAGACTGACCGTAACTGTCTAGCTTTAACACAAAAATATAAACATTAACATGAATTCATTTCATTTTCAGTTTTTCAAAGTAAGGTATAATGCTGCAATACATATGACATATATATATATATATATATATATAATAGAAGCTTTCAGTGGTGGAGGCGTTTGTATTATAAATGAGTTTTTCTTTCCCCAACCAAGTGTTTTGGTCATTAAACCTAACCACATGTTACCCACACAGTTTACTACTTATAAAATACAATAAGTGTTTTATCAGTATTTAAAAAAAACGTGTTATGTTTATGATTTTGCGCTCAGCATGAAGCCGGGAACACGTGCACACATGGAGAGCAGGTCATGCGACTAGATAAAGCCACATCCACCACAGAAAGTGAAGCGAGAAGATGTGAAGCTTTGTGGCCGTGAGTTATGCAGCTGTAATATCAGATCGTTGTACACTAATAAGTCCACTGAAACTGAACTTTTACCCAAGTTTATCTTTGTCACACGGATGTTTCTACGTGGTGAATTGCGGTCGGCCCAAAAGTCAAATTTTTTTTTGGTGACTTTTATCGTCTTCAGATACGCCATGTAAAAGTGAATCATGATCAAGGGGCAAACTCCCCACTTCCGCATCGAAGTCAACCAGGAAGTACACAAACTTGCAATTCCTCGACTGACCACTTGAGGCTCCTAAAGGGAGCAAATTCCCATTGGAGTCCATGTTAAAATGACCAACTTTAGAGCAGAAATAAACATGTTTACAGCCTGGTTCAAAAAACGGTTTTTCGTCTACA
>JAQMCX010000001.1:29085361-29103663 GCA_029814765.1 Acanthurus leucopareius
TAGATAGATAGATAGATAGATAGATAGATAGATAGATAGATAGATAGATAGATAGATGTACTTTATTGATCCCAATTCAGGAAATCCCACATGTGAGTGAACATTATTATCTTTGTGGAAGTGATGACAGGAAAGAACCAGTTCAAGGTAATGTGACCACTAAATCACGTGACGAGCAGAGTTATTCACTGAACTATTGAACTACAATGAAGCTCTGCCCTCTTAAGAAAAACAAACTAAACTGAAAGCAACGTTGCCTGGTTACAAAACTAAGACAAGATAAAAATGAACATGAATCCACGTGGACGACACCTGAGACGTTCTCAGCTGGAAGCTATAAACAAACAAACAAAAACAAAAAAAAAATTTGGCTGCAAGACTAAAAGTTCATCAATCTTATAAAAAGTTGATACCCAGTTTGGTCTCAGACTGACTACAAATGCACAAAAAAAAAAGCAATAAACTCGGCCAAGTAGAGGCGAGGTGAGGAGCTGTGTGCCCCCCTCCCTCCTTTCACTGATTTCCTCTGTTTGTTTTATGTGGACCCGACCACTCGATGAATTCATGGAATCACTTTTTCCACATCAACATTTCCAGAATCCAAAGGGCCCATTCGTGTTTTTGTCATTTTCTTTTTTTTTCTTTGCGTCATGTGTCCGTCGGCTTCCCCACCAGCAACCCACCTTCCTGGTTTTGTTCTCCGGGAAACGTCACAGCGGCCTCGTCACCAAACTGCGTCCACCCACAGTGCAGCTCGTCATACTGATTTCACTTTCGTCAACAGAGACTTCTTATTGCGTATCTGGTCACGGTCACTTGTTTTTTTATCATTAATCAACATGAATGTCAGACTCTTATGTCTGTCTTTGGGTTTTTTTAGACATATGAAAGTGTCTAAAGTGTCAAAAAAAAGACACAAAACCAACTTTAAGACAGTGTTTTTATTTAAAAAGTTTTTATTTAACAAAAGTTTTTTTTCTACCAATCAGATTTTTACTGTTCAACACATTCAACAATGAAAATCAGTGAGCAAGTTTAATGTTTATGTTTACTGATTTATATAATTCTAATTTATTTCACTTTTTTAAAATCTTTTTTATTTTTTGTTATTTTGTTAAATTAATCTTCATTTAATTTATGTGCATCTCACTTTATGGTTGTAGATGTGACAATAAAATTTGTTTAAATATGATAAATCAGTCACAGGAGACATTTTACTTTTAAAAAATGTATTTTTACTTTAGATGCTTTCGGTACTTTCTGCTGATAATATTTCTGTAAATTTAAACTGGGATTTAGGAGTATTTTCACATGAATGTAACAGTACTTTTCCTAAAGAGAAAGCAAAGTTCTTTTTCCTCCACTGTAAAAATAAAGTCGCCTTACTTTGCATTTCACTGGTCGGCTTGTTGGTGCATGTTTCTTTACTTAGCTTCCTTCCCCCTGAAGGAACTTTCTGTCGAAACCAGAAACATTTTGAGGAACTCAACCTCAGCAACTCTTGTCTAAATTAATTTCTGGAAAAATTTTTTTACAAACCCTATAAATTTTGTATTTATGAGGTAGTACTTTCCAAAACCACAGGCGCTTTATGGGGGAGCTCCCAACACTTACCACTTAAACTGGTCAGGTGATCCCAACATTTTGAAAAATCTGCAGCTGCTTTTTTAGTTGAAGGAACTGAAATTTCTGGTTGGAAACGGGGCTGATAATAATATTTGACCTCTGACCTGTGTTCAGGTCGTTTCCTCCCTTCAGGCGGGTTACCTGAGCAGGTCTCACTGCCGAGGCCAAGGCCAGTCGATCAGCAGGTGACAGAAAGTGTGCAGGTGACATTCCTGTCGCATTCCAGCCTGTGGAGCGCCGTCATGCCGCAGGCGCGACTGATCGACGGCGGGATAACTGGAGAGAAAGGCTGAATCAGAAAACATAAAGACATTAGCACCGTTACGTTCAGTTTCTTCAGGAGTTGGATGATCCACTCAACCTCCTGAGATTCATAAATCCAAAAAAACATTCCCTCTTTTATTTTCTTCGATCCTTTGACAAAAAAAGCCGAAGGAAAGATGTGCGACAAGTAAACAAGTCTCGAGTTACCGATGTGATGCAACCAAGTCAAGTCGAGTCCCTGGTTTAAGTCAAGTCATGCTAATGTCAAACGAGTTACGAGTCATATAACATTAAAACAGTGATAGAAGACTAACATGACTGCACGCTGTACAGTAACTATATTTCTACTCAATGCCCTTAGACTTAGCGTTAGCTTTCTGGCTAATGTTCGACCGGCCAATATGTTAGCTAGAGGCTAAAAAGACAAACAGCTGAAAATGAAGAAAAATGAGCTTCATCAGTTGTGTATGAAAGCGGGGAGGTTCGTGATGTTGAGTTCAAATTGTTTAAAAGTTTTGATTTTTATCGTGTGTTGAAGATCATTCAATGCAATTAAAGAAAGAAGGACTTTCCACCTTTTTTAGACTTTACCTCGGGCACAACAAATCAGTCCAAACTCATATTATTTAGATGCTGAGTGTTAATCCTCTGCCACCTCATCGCACAGGAAACAGCGTTGAGACTCGTCATCAGTTATGAATCTGATGACAGACTGAGATTAAAACTCTTTGTGCACTGAAATCAGGCATTTCACTGTGACAAAGTCCCTCCTTTGAACCATCCAACAGTATCTAATGTGACGTCTAAAGTCCATGTTGGGCAGCACTTTCCAAACATTAACATTTGCTTAACAGTTATTTATTGCCCCTGTGATCGAAGGTTGGTCCCGTCCTCTGCTCTTTTCTGCCAAAAGCTTCATTTTGTTCATTTTTCAGACATTTTTAGTTGCTGTTTGTCGTTGTGAAATAACCTGCTAACTGCTGCTAGCTGTTTTTAAATCTCCTGGCAGCAAGTTTCACACTAAGAATATCAACCAAACGTTACTCTTCTGTCCAGACAAATGGACTCAGTTTATTTTGCACATGTTGTTTCCGTGCTGTTACTCCTTCCTTTGTACCTGAGCGGCAAAACAACATCAACAATCCCACCGATCTGCCTTCCTGACTCCTGCAGAACGGTGCAAGAAAGGCACGATGTTCTCGCCTTGAACCGGCCGTGCCAAAGGAGCTTAAAACTGTTTTCATTTGCTCTTGAGTTTTTCAGTATTTGAGAGTAAAGAAAATGGTTTGCATGAGAATTCTTGTAGGTGTGTGAGAAGTCATCAGCTGGACCAGCCGGTCGGTCATAAAAGCCAGTCTGGAGAGAAACTGGTGACAGGTGACATCAAACTCTGCTCGACTTCGCCGAACAGCTCAGGTTTAACTAAACTGACGCCTTCCTCCACTTTTCCTCTAACGAGGTGAAATTAAGTCGGATTAAAGCGTTTATTAAGCCACATGACCCCGTCGGATAATCCCTTAAAAGTGACCCAAACATTCTTTTCCAGGCCAAATGAAACCAATCTTATTCACCTGCACCAGTGAACACCCACAGCCTGGCTGACTCACACACACACACACACACACACACACACACCTCCTTTTACAAACACTGAACTAAACCGGTCCTACAGTTTGACAGCACACTTTTTTTTTCACCTCCGTCAGTGTGTAGTCGTGACTTTTGCAGACACTTTAGAGCCATACGATATCTTATCTAAACATGTTTCTCACGCAAACGCAATCACAGCGTCTATAAGAGCCGCGGTGCCACCTGGAACCGGCCGAACGGTGCAGATCGACCCGGCAGAGACACAGCAGACAGACAGGCAGGCAGGCAGGCAGACAGCATGGGTAAGACAGATTTATTGTTTGCATATCCTGTATATCTGCTCCTCTGCTGCTGACACACGAACCAAAGTCTGAACTGATTTTGTTTTTGAAGATGTTTAGATGTTTCTGTCAATCTGTTAAAACTACAGGAGCAAATCTACTAACATTTAAAATACTTATATTTACATCTTTGTTTCTAAGGAGCTTTTAAATGCTAATGGGGAGTTTTATTCTGGTGTTGATCTTTTATGAGTTAATAGTTTTTTTTAAGCTCTATCTAGAAGCCAAAGTCTGGACAGATTGTGTTGTGTTTTAATGTCACATAGAGTGAAAGTGTGTCTCTGTCTCGATTTTTTAAAAGTCCAGTTTAATCTGTGTTCAAACTACATTCTTCCATCAGGAGCTGAACACCTTGGATTGATTGTTAGAATCTTATTAAATAAAAAAACAGCTTCGCCGCAGACATAACTTCCTCTTCTGGTGAAAAACCTCTGATACAAATACTGAATAAAAAGCCTTTAAATGACCGAACAGCAGTCGAAGTGGATGCACGAGATAATCAGACTGTAAATGAGCGTGAAAACATGGGAAAAGCTGTCTGCGGCTCTGAGGCATTTGCAGCTCTGTTGCATTTTTGCTGCTGATGCGTCACCTGGTCGGACATGTTTCTCCGCTCTGTGAATGCCAACGTCTGAGATTCACTGGAGTCCTGCTGAGCCGTCCAAGATCTTCCTCTGATTATCTTTGAGTAACGTCAGCAGAACGACGCCTGTTGCTGCTCTTTCTCAAAGAAAGTGATGAACAACTTTAACAAAACAGAAGTTCATTTCTTGACCTGTTTTCCACTGATAAGTTGACATTATCAAGAAATGGGACATTATGACAAATGGTTTCAGCAGAGGTTAATCATTTACTCAGGCATTTAGATTAATTAGGTCTTTTTTGACAAGGACTTTGAGGTCTGAGTTGTCGTAAAGCTTCCTGCAGAGTTTATCTCCTGCAGCATTTGGAGCAAAAGTCAGTCATTAACAATTCAAAGCTCAAGTAGAATTTATTGTCTCAGCCTCGAATCAGAAATTAACGTCCGTTCCTCTCAGACAGACCTGCTGTCTTCATCCACATTTCTTTTCTTGACAGTGGATGCGTTTGATGTCATCGATGACATGCAAACTTTACACGATGCAAACAGGGAACTAGACAGGAAGCGTTAACCGCTGTTCACTGTATAATGTTTTATTTTTTTCTCTGTAGAAAACATAAGTTAGCAAGTTTGGAATTTTTCTCCAGCAGGTTTGAACAAACATCTCAGAGGTTAAAGGTCACTAAATCTGAAGCATTTGTTTTGAGACATGTAACAGCTGCAGGTCGTTCTTCACTGGAGTGTGTCGAGCAGGAGTGACTCCACCTGTGGAGGTGTTTCCTCTCCTGCTCCATCATTTCCACCAGTTTATGGACCGAGAAGGTGCAAACGTTTGTCCACCTTAAACGTTAGCGTGGACGAGATCTTCAGTTCCTCAACGTGCCTCACTTTTCTCGTTTTGTCGGTTTTGTGTGTGTGTGTGTGTGTGTGTGTGTGTGTGTGTGTGTGTGACAGCTCAGAAGACGGTCCTGATCGTTTACGCCCACCAGACTAAAAATTCTTTCAACGCGTCGGCGTGTGACGTGGCGCTGAAGGAGCTGAGGGCGCAGGGTTACAGGGTCATCGTGTCCGACCTGTACGCCATGAACTTCAAAGCGAACGCCACGGAGGACGACATCACCGGTGACCTCACTGTCTTACTGCCCGTTTCTGTTCAGTCAATGAGCACAAAACTGATTCAGGCTCTGATAAACCAGCAAATCAGGATCTGAGAGTTTTGATGGACAGATTTGTCAGATTGAAAGCAGTTTTCAGTGAAATAAAATCACTCCTGCTTCAAGTTATAACAGATTGTGTCCGTTCAGGTGGTCTGAAGAATCCGGAGCTGTTCCAGTACGGCGAGGAGGCCATGCACGCCTGGAGGGAGGGCCGCCTCAGCGACGACATCAGAGCCGAACAGGACAAAGTGAAGGAGGCGGAGCTCGTCATCTTCCAGGTCCGAGTCGCCGGTTTGTCCTGTTCGCTGCGTGTTGAGACACTGAAAGAAACGATGAGACTGATCACCCGAATCCATCGGTTTCCACGGAGCTGAGACAGCTGTTTTCCAGCTGTTACACAGCTTCAGCTAACCTGATGTTCAACAACCAATCAGATCTCAGTGTTCGTTAGTTTATGCTTTTAATTTTCATGAAAAGTAACTAGTTATTTTAACTAAAAGTAAGCAGGCCGAGCACATCTTACGACATTATTCGACCATTAATACTCGACCGACTCTTCACACAAGACAACATCTGCACATCTGTGCACATCTGGACTTCAGAATCAGACCTTGTACAATTCTGTGTTAAAGAGGGTCGTTACATTAACTGCAAGTTTTTTATTATAAGACAAGGTTGACAGTGTGGAATATTATATATGTTAACACACACACACTGAGGTTTATTTTAACTTGAACACACACACACACACACACACCATGCTGCTGCCACGACACACACTACAGCACCAGATGTGGATTAACACACTGCTGGAAAAAAATCTCCAACAAATACACAAAGACGTGAAACTGAAAGGACGTAAAAGGTGAGTTTCAGTGTGACTTGTGTCTCCTCTGGCAGTTCCCCATGTACTGGTTCAGTGTTCCTGCCATCATGAAGGGCTGGATGGACCGAGTGCTGACTCAAGGCTTCGCTTTCTCCCTGGAGAGGTTGTACAATCACGGTGTTCTCAAGGTCAGTGGCTCTCAGATTAAACGGAGTGATGATAACTGGTTAATGTTAGCATAACAAAAGAGCAAAAGTTAGTTTAAGGTTGATATAATGAACATCTCCTGAGTTAAAACCTGCAGCGACGCTTTGATTTAAAGGAGTGAATGTAGAAAATATGATTAAAGTTACGTATGTTTGTGAAATTATTGACACAATATGGACTATCAAGATGTTCACACTGTAACAAAACTATAAATTAAAACATTTCGACAAACATGGTCAGAAGACAAACATGTAATAGATGGTTTATAATGTGGTTGGTGGTCAGTTTACGTGTCATTAAGTATATCACCTCCTATTAAGACACATTTAGTATCTTTACAACACTGATTTATCTTTCATTTATTGTCTGTTTACAGCACAGAAGGAGTTTTAGTCAAGAAAGACGATGCTGAACTCCTTATATCACCTTTTAAATACATTATAGTGTGTTATAAACCAACTATTCCTTCTGATAAACTAACTGGTTTATTGGATGTAAAGTGAATCAAAAGAATGTTGATAAAGTCAGAAAACACTGATGAGCTTCAATGCAGAACTTTGACTTGTAGTCGAGTATTTTAACACTGTGGTATTACTGTTTTATAATATATATTATATATAATATTTTGTAATATTTTTATATTTCCTTTAAATATTTTTGTTTTTTCACTTGAAGGAAAAGAAAGCCATGTTGTCCTTCACCACTGGAGCGACGCAGACGATGTTTCAGCCCGATGGCATCAATGGAGACATAAACGTCATACTGTGGCCCCTACAGGTGAGAAAGGGAATTACACATGTGACGTCACATTAACAAGGAATCAGGAAGAGGTCATTCACTGCCAGCCCTTCTTGTGTGGTATTTAAAGCAACACACAGAGTAAAATATTCAGTTACAGCAAACACAAAGTCATCATCCATCATGACAGTTTGTTGATAGAACATTTTTTTTTAAAGAAAGAAGCACAAACTGTTGTTCTGTGTTTGTAGATACTGCAGCAGAGGTTGAAAAAGAATATTTAATGTTTGAGATTTCACCTCACAGACACAGTTTGACCACATTTAGCACGTCGACCAAACACGGTCCAGTCATGTGAGTTTGACTTGGTGCTTTTTATTTGAACTCTGTAACAACAAAAGCAGCTCGAGAGACTAAAAGGGCTCAGAATGTTTGTTTGTTTTAAATGCAGTCACTTGCGATAAATAGGCTTTTGATATTTCACATTAAAATGACGATGGTGATAACTTCCACAAACTTCAGTCAGATAAAGAATCAGTGAGTCAGGCTGACAAACACAAAGAAGCTGCTGCCTTGACAAAAAAAGACTTAAATATTAATCACATTAGTTGACGGCTGTTGGCTCGTTTATCTCTTATCTGTTTGTCTTTTGTTTCTTTCAGAACGGCACTCTGCACTTCTGTGGGTTCCAGGTTCTTGCTCCTCAGATATTCTTCAGCCCGGCTCACTGTCCTCCTGCTGTGCGAGAAGCGATGCTCGGCGGGTGGAGTGCTCGACTGAAAGGACTGTTGGCGGAAAAGCCTTTGACCTTTGCCCGCACTGAGCTCTTTGACTGCACCTTTCAGGGGGGCTTCTTGTTGTTGCCCGAGGTGAAGAAGGAGCAAGAGTCTCAACGCTTCGGCCTCACCACAGGACACCATCTGGGCAAACCGCTGCCGCCTGACAACCAGGTCAGAGCTCAGCCCCATCAAAGTAAAACCAAGGCGGACTGCAGGATGAAGGATCTTCCCATCACTCAAGTTCCTTCTCACCATTCATAGATTTTATGGATGTCTTGTGTTTACAGAAACTGAAATAAAACATTTTACATATACAATGACTCAAGCTTTTTTTTTTTTAATATATAAGAAAAAATAAAAATAACTTACAAACACAACATAGAGCTGTGACTAGAGGCCAAACTTTATTCTTTATTCCATGTGTCAAATGGAAATAATATAATTTAACACAACTAATGTTAGAACCATATGAGGTACAAAGTGGAGGTACCTTCAGGTATAATTAGGTATGTTTATTGTATGTCACCTCTAACTGAACACCGCGGTGTTTTTTGGCTGTTGGTCGACGAAAAAAACAGCTTTAAGTGTTTCGTATGCAAATTTTTTTGATTGCATGATGCGAAAAAATAAGTCACAGAGCAATCGATCATGCAATATAATCAATACTTGCAGCCCTAAATGTGGTTCCGTGAGATATGGTTATGTTTATGTTCTCCACAGAGCGGAGAACAGCAGGATGGACCAACTATGACAAACAGGGAATCGTATAAAAAGGCTGCAATTTAATATGCACATATTTATGTCAAATTGCTTTAAATCAAACAATAAGACACAAAAATACTTTGCAGTGAAGCAACAAATGCATTTAATTTAATACATTTTAGTAAACATGATATAGGGCGTCCTTTTTTTCATTTCGTTCACCCCTCCTTCTTGCGGCGCGATGGAACAGTCCGGCAGTGACGTCATCGCCGGGGCCGTTCCGTCAGCAGGATATCGGAGAGGAGATTGTTGTTTGTTGTTTTGCTCCGGTTTTGAGAGCCGCGGTGCCGTTTGTACAGTAATTCAAGGTTTATGACCTTATAGAAAGATAAATTAGCCTCTAAATTAACCTTAACTCGCGTTTATAACCCGCTTCATCGAGCGAAAGGAGCCCGGAAACGGCAAACATGAAATGGATGTTCAAAGAGGATCACTCCTTGGGTAAGGGAGGAGGAGGGAGGGTGTTATTTTGATGGAAGACTCACTAAAATGTCCAACTACGCAGATTAAATTTCGAAGCGGAAGTCTTCTTTTTTAATCAGAAAAAAACAACAAAAATTCGTCTGTAACGTTCATAAAATGTCCCGTTCAGGATGAGTCGGGCTCACACTCCGGCCTGTCCTTCGGGCTTTTGTTCAGAGAGCAGCTTTCGGTTTTAACGTTAAACATTAAACAGCGTAAAATGCTGTAAACATGGATGTCAGCTCATCAAAAACACAGTTTGCGTTGTTCACGTTAAATATGATCTTTTTCATCGATTTATAGACACAAATCACCGTGTCTTTGTTCTTATTTGCACCCGACGGCGACCTGTTTTCGGGCTGATGTTGACACGGTGGAGACGATAAGCTGCTGAGCTTTATTTAGTACATTTAGCGGGATAATAAAGGTGTTATTATGTCTGTTTACACAGTTTAATGTTGTGTTTTTCACGTCTTAACGTGTCATAAACGAGAGGCCTGACGGGAACCAGCAGGACAAAAACAAGTTGTTGTCGGCAGAACAGCTGCAGGCCCTCCGGCTGGTTTACATCCCATTTAGTCTCTAATTCTATGGTTGCAAATGATCATTTTTGTCAATAAATCGACTAATTGTTTATATTAAAATGCCAATCTATAGACAATAGGCCTGACAAGTTACCAGACGTCGAAGTAGTTCCTCAAACTGGCTTGTTTTGTCTGAACCACAGTTAAAAAGATCATTTCTGATAAAGCATATTAGACACAGAAATAGAAACTCTGAGCTTTTATGAATATTAAAACATATATAGTATTTTTAACTCGAGATTAAAATCTAAAATAACCTCTTGTTGACAGGCTAGTTGATGGAAATGAACTGTTTTCAGACTTTAACATGAGTCTCAGTGTTTGTTTTGTGTATTTTTCAACACAGCTGACGTGTTTGTTTGTAAAGAAAAATATGGTTTTTATAGATCTGACACTTTTATTCATTAAAAGTGTAAAACACAAGAGAACATGGCTGAGTCAAGTGGCCTCTCTGCACCTCAGTGTTATTGTTGGTGTCAAGTGTCAACACTACATTACCCACAAGCCCCTGAGCTTCCTCCAAAATGAGGATGTGCATGGCTGTAAATATCCAGTCACTACGTTTCAGTTTCATACTGCAACGATTCAAAGTACAAGACTATTTATTTAACAAGTTATTTTGTTATTAAAAGATCATTTGATTATTTTTTGATCATTCTATTGATTATTTTAGTAATTACACTAAAATGCATAATAAAACTGCTCCCATCCCAACCTCCAAAGAACGAAAAGTTAATCCAAATAACTATTTCAGTAATAAATGGAGGCTGAAACTAAATATTTTCTGTCAAATAATCTTTATTTCCTATATTTTAAAAACATTTTGTATATGAAAATATACTTCTTGTCTTTATTATTTATTTTATTCATCAAATTTATAGGTGTTAGCTGCTGAAATCTCTTGCTTGTTGGTTGAGAAGGACTTTTAATTCTGATTATATGAGCTGAAGTTAAAAATTCAGGTTAAATTGAGGAGTTATTTTGGTGCCATCTTAATGCAGAATTATACGTAAGTAGAGCTTTGAGTGACGCCTCAAATTATGACTTCAATCAGCAAAATGATCCTTATTGAAAAAAAAACAAACAAGTAGTTTTAATTTATACAAACTCTGATTTTTATTCAGTTAAAAACACACAAAATAACACAAAAAAAGAGAGAAATGTAATCTGCAAAAACAAGTTTTTGGAGAGATTGCAGAGGCTGCTGTGCTGTTTGTATCCTGATGTTTAATTCAGGATTAAACGCTGCTCGCTCACCTGTTAGTGGCTGGATTGATGGGTGTCGTGGTTCAGCTGGTCTCAGTGGGTCTTAATCCTGAACAGCCGTCTTTGATCCTCACAGATATCGACCGTCGTCCGTCACCGCTTTGCCTCTCGAGTCTTTGCAGAAGATGAAAACGTGCGTCAAAAAACACTGACAAAGTTTCTTACGATTGTTGTCTTTTGTCCACCAGAACATCGATGCATAGAGTCCGCCAAAATCCGCAACAAGTACCCTGACAGGGTCCCGGTGAGTGAAGCTTCGGCTTTAAAAGACGTCTGCTTCGAGACGCCTCGGCTGCTTTCATGTCTGTAACGTCTCTTGTCTTTGTCAGGTGATCGTGGAGAAAGTGTCCGGCTCACAGATTGTGGACATCGACAAGAGGAAGTACCTGGTCCCCTCTGACATCACAGTGGCTCAGTTCATGTGGATCATCAGGAAACGCATCCAGCTGCCCTCGGAGAAGGCCATCTTCCTGTTCGTGGACAAGACGGTGCCTCAGTCCAGGTGAGTCCGCTCGCAGGTTCACAGAAGTTAATGTCCAGATCACCAGGAAGACATGAGATTCAACAAAAACAATCTGAAATATACAGTGGGGAGTTTTTAAGGGGATTTTTGATGCAGTTTCTGCCCCCATGTGGACAAAAATATCACACTGACTTTAATCTAAGCAGATTATTCAATTTGTTAGGAAAACAGGGAATAAAAATAAATGTCACAGTTTTTGACGTTTTTAGAACAAACTTTGATCTTAAATAGCAAAAGTAACAAGCAGATCGATCGATGATGAGCTGTAGAAGTCTGTAATTATTTGGTTCAGGTGACTTGAAAATGCTTGAATGCTCCTCTTTAAAAAGCTGCTCAAACATGTAAAAAACAGTCTAATCATGAGGTTTTGTACAAACTTGCATAAAACGTTAAAGTTCTCAGTTTTTCTCTGTTTTCGAAGTGTTTTAAAAATTAAAAGCAGCTTAAAATTGAACCTAAAAGTCAGTAAAAAGCCCACAGCCTTGTTTGTCTGTAACTTGCGTGCAGTGTTTAATGAAACATTCAGAGCAGATAAAACAAACACAGTCAAATCACATTTATGACTTTTATCAACATGAACTCCGACTTATTTCATCCAAGTCTGCATAAAGTGACTCTGTCCTTTTTTAATTTCCCATCTGGCCTCTTATCTTTAAGTGTTTTATTATCAAATATGTCAAGGAAACTAATAACAGATATGAAGTTCTGTTTTTATTGAGTTGACACTTGGAAAATATTAACTAGAAAGTTATCTGGACAAAAACCCGACCGAATGCCAAACGCCATGACGAAGCGCTGCTGGTGTGGAAGCTTCAGTTCAACTCAACACTTTTACGACCCGTCAGTCTTACTCAGCACTTTCAGAGCGGCGCTTCACCCCGGTCAGTCCGACGGGTGAGAAATGTGGGTCGAACCTTTAAAAGTGCTTCAGTGCAGCCAAACAAACAAACACTCTGTAAAAGTCAGAGATCTTTTATGTTAAATTCTTATATTTCAGGCTACTTATTTTTGCAGAAATGCATATAAAATTATCCACAAGACATCTGGTACTTTTCCATTTAATGGAATGATGGAAGCTCTAAAAAAACATGGAGTCTTGGATTTGAGTGTTGACATCGAAGAGCTGAAACAAGCTGAAACAGAGTAAACGAGCTTCTCCCAGACGATAAGAAAGGAGAATATATTCCGAGCTTAAAGCTGATTAGGAGGAAAAAAAGGCTGAAGATTGATGTTGTGGGCTGAATCTCAACAAAAATAGCTTCTTCAGGGTTTATTTGAAAATAGATAGACAGCAGGAACAAGATCTAATTGATAATTATTATGTGAATGAAGTATGTTAAGATTTATTGGAGATGATTTTAATTTGGTGGGTAAACATGAGCAGTTTAAAAAGCAAACTGTTCGTGTCGGTCACGTGTTTATGAGGAACTACTTTTCTCTGAATAAAACCTGCCAGGTCATTCACCAAAACTAACCCATGACTGAAAAACAAGAAATGTTTAAATTCTTCTCAAAACTGTCTGACTTCCTGTCTGTGGCTCCCAACTCAAAGCCCATTGGTTCCCGCTGAAGATGTAAAAAATTATGTAGTTTGAACTTAAAAGCAGCTGCTCACTGTAGATTTTATCCGTCTAACAGGAGGAAACGCTGCGTTTGTTGGACTATTTTCAGCAGCGGATTAATCCACATGTGACGCTCTGGTGTGTGTTAGTGCAAGCAGGACGGTGTGTGTGTGTGTGTGTGTGTGTGTGTGTGTGTGTGTGAAATATCAGACTGTTGGAGGATCTAATGGCGACACACTTGTCTCCACTGTGTTGCAGCATCACGATGGGGCAGCTGTACGAGAAGGAGAAGGACGAGGACGGCTTTTTATACGTGGCGTACAGCGGCGAGAACACCTTTGGTCTTTAAAACGAGAAGCCATGACGGAGACCGGCCTTACCTGCGGCGCCACAACGACACCCACCCACATCCAATCACAGCCCTCGCTCGGCCCCCTCCCCCTGGAGACACCGCGGGAAACCCCGGAGAGAATCGGCGACATGAAACGGAACAGAAAGATGGACTGACCGCTCACCTGAAGGGATGAACACAAGCGAGTGCACCTGTGTGTTTGTTCTCGCCCATGTCGCACCTGTTCTCTGAGATCCATAGATTGAGTTGTGTATAGTGTGTTTTATTTCAGTTATTGTTTGTTTGATGTCGTGATTTGAGTGTTTTAGGAGTTGGGTGTTTTGTTTTGTTTTGTTTTTCACATTTTAAATGCGTGAATGGGTTTTGCTTTTAGTTTTGTTTTTGTTTTTTTTTGCTTTTTTCTCTTTTGAGACAATATTTAAAAGAATTTTTAATTTAATTACTTGAATTGAAATAGGATGGCCTAACCAATAAAAATATCAAAATCAAACATGTTTGTTTCTTTGCTTGTTTGTTCTTAAACTCTCACTATTAATGCACATTTGGTTTTTGATTTAACCAAAAGCTTGAATTTTAAAACATTTTGTTTTTTTCTCATTTGATTTTAAAACATTTAACTTGCAGTGATGAAAAAAAGCAATTAAGCACAATTTACCAAAGTATTTCAGCTTCACCACACTTATTTTATTATTTCAGTCACTATTTAACATCAGATTAAACCTAGAAAACTGAAATCAACAAATAAATTATATATAAAAAAGACACTATTGATCGTTGGGTAAATATTTACAAGCTGCCCAACAGTGTGTGAGATTATAAAGAGCAGCCAAAACTGTAATTTCATGGGGTTTTTTTCTTATTTATTTTTCACACTGTAGTTAAAAACTGAGGAATAAAACTATAAAATGAGGAATTGTGCCGTAAACAAAAGTAGACAAGGCAAAATATCTCTCAGGATTTAGATTCTGTAAAGAAGCGGTCGGCTTTGCACACAGTTGGCATCATATTAACCGAAGCGACTGCATGTTGAACTCACCATCACATCAGGATCTGCAGGAGGAATGTCTGCAAATATTGTTAAAGAAATGCAGGTAAAAGTATAGATTGTGAAACACGAGAAAAAAACACTGAGCGGCTTCATGTAGCTTCATGTTAAAAGAATTTTCCAGGCAGTTTGAAGCTTCTTCAGTGGGGAAAAAAGGGGGGAAATGTTAATGTTTAAGTGTTAATTTGTGACAAATGCCAAGAAAACTAATTACCACTAACACTGCAGTAAAAATGTGTGTCAGTAGTTTCCTTCCCCTTTGTTCACTTCCTTGTTCCTCCTCAGAAGTTTTTCTACGAACCTGTTAGCAGACTTGTTAGCAAACACGTCGAACTTCCTCCATTTGCACATAAAAAAGGGGAAGAAGGAAAGAAAACTGGTCTCTGCCTTCACACACTCATGACTGAGTCAGATTTCTTGAGCATTTTTCTCACAGGATCATCAACTGTCTCCCCATGATTCAAGTTTTTCCCTTTTATTCCAAACGTGTTCTCTCTGAATTTGTGCAACAGTTCTTCTTTAACTGTGGGTCAGCGACTAAATACTCAGATCCTTTGCTAAAGTACCACACTGTAAAACCTGACTACTTTATTACAAGTAAAAGTCCTGAAGTCAAATTTCAATTTAAAAAGTGAGTCAGTGGAGCTACCAAAAAAATACTCAAGCAAAGTTAAATCACTCCCATGAAATATAACTTACGGAAAAGAACAAAAGTACTTCATGAAAAAACTACTATTACAAGTTACTTCCCACTCCAGGTAGAGAAATTTACTTTAAGAATCAGAGTAAAAGTAGTCTTTATGCACAATTACCCCTCTGAGAGCTGAGAGAGATATTGTAAGCCAGCGGTCCCCAACCACCGGACCGCGGACCGGTATCAGTCCGTTTGTCTTTTGGTTCTGGGCCGCACAAAAAAAAAAAAATATATAAATATTTTATTGATGATCAGAGTCTGAAAGATGTTTTATTTTGAAAAATAACCAGATTCTCTCCCAATTACATCTGTCTGTGCTACTTGACAGGTTAAAACAGGTCACGACGCTCGCCTAAGTCACTGGTACGTTACCTCAGTTAAACCCTCATGCTAGCAAAATGAGTAACGTAATGAGTAATGACTCAATGTAATGGTGAATTGTATTTTTATGCACTTATATTTGTTTCTATCCCGGTCGTATCATTTTATTTCGATGTATTTATCCCCCACACCCCAGGCTGGTCCGTGAAAATATTGTCTTACATGAAACCAGTCTGTGTCTTAAAAAAGGTTGGGGGCCGCTGTTTTAAGCCATGTTAGCATGCTAGCAGCAAGGGATAGCAATGTCGGCCCACAGCTATTCAAGTTATTTCAAGGATGAATTAAAAAACTTTTGCCAATCCACTGACATTTCCTCCAGCGCAATCATCAGATCAAAGCATCTGTATGTCCAGGCCTCTGGTTTGTGACCAAATACCCTAAATCTATAACACTGCATCACATAATCTGGGTGAATGTTTAAATGTGTACCTAAATGTTAAGTAAATGAACTGTAGATTAGATTAGATTTTACTTAATTAATCCCACAATGGGGAAATTTACATGCCATGGCAGCAACAGGAACAGGGATGTGTAATATACACAACAAAAGAAAACAAAGATAGTGTAATATACACAAATAAAAAAATAGAAGGTGCTAAATTAATAACTAACTAGCTGCTAATACATGTGATGCAAGAAATGTAGTGAAACAGAATTTTCATGCAGCATTAAACTGAAATTACTCAGCAATATTCAAGTAAACCCTCCTCAAAAAAATGTAATTAAGTACAGTACTTGAGTAAACGTACTTGTACGTACTTCATCAACTTTGAGGCTCCTCAAGGAGTGACACTCAGCCCACTACTCTTTCTCTTGTTTATTAAGGATTTACCCTCTTTATGTATAAACTCTTTAAATCTTCTTCTCTGACACTGCTGGTGATCACTTTAAAACTAACCCAAACATAAATACAACTAGTTAAGTTATCTCTACGCTGAAGATTACAGGAAAAAGAAAAGAGTGTAAATGTGTAAAAAAAAGAGAGTAAAGTTCTTTATTAACATTATTCGAACTGTCTCTTTCTGTGAAATAAAAAGAAAAGTCACAGTTTATTCTTAGAAACTCTGCACTGATGTTTGTGGTTGAAAAAAAAGGAAGTTAAAAAACACAAAATGCAAATCAAGCAACTTTCAACATCATACTACAACTAACTACTAATACTGCGAATAATGTAAATATAACTAGTAGCTGGGAGGTATTACTGTAACTCTAACTGTAACTACTGCCAGTTAAATACTACAGTATACATTGTACTATTTTAATGCTAATACTAATGCTACTACTGCCCATTCCATTAATATCCTGATTATTATGTACTACTATTGCTATTGTAAGACTGTACAGAGATGTAATATCCTTATAACTACTCATTATACCGCTACTCCTACAAGCTACTTCTACCATTACTTCTACTTGAGTCAACTAAACCCATTGGCTGAAAGCTGAATCTGAATCCTTCAGATTCCTTCAGAAACTGAGTTCTTCCTCCACATTAAATCACTTTAAGCACAAGTATGTCATTTTTATATTCAGTGTTGTTACATAAAAACAATGAAAAAACACTTTGACTGGTTATTGACACCGAACAGCTGGTTTATATGCTTTATAAAAGATGCATCCTGCAAAAATACTCCTCAACAAACAAAAACACACCTTGACCCACAACGGCACACACACAAACACACACACACAAAGGACATGTTAGACATTACTGTACTTTATTTACCATTTATGCTAACTACATCAGCTAGCTTGTTAAGCTAACTTGCTAACTGATGTTTCGTTAACACAGTTACATGGACAGATGTTTGCATCTGTTTCGACAGATGGATGCAGTGTTGGCAGACTTACAGCTAAAATTTTGGTTTAGTTTGTCTCAGGCTACAAGCTAAATGTTAGCATGTTTTATTGGTAAGCAAACATGAAGGCCACAAACGTGAGTATGAAGACAAAATAAATGTTTTTTGATTTTTGAGTGTGCTGTCAATGCTTTCTTTGTGAAGTTCAGTGAGATTTGACCCCCATGACAAACCAGAAAGTTTTAATTCACATGCTTCATTCTGTATCTAAAAAGGCCACAGTTCAGTTTATTCTTGTGACACTCAAACACCAGGAAAACTCAGTGCTTTGACCACAGCTTCTGTGTCAGTCCACAGTATTCAACATCTCCGAATTTATCCACAGAAGTGTTCTTGAGAACGGATGAGGAAGTGAGAAAGTGAAACAACATTTGTCCTTTCACATGACCTAACCTGCTGATGCAACAGCTTTTATTCCAGCTGCTGAATCACAACAGCAGCTGCACCGATGTAAAATACTGAGAAATTAATTATTTAAACCTTTAATCACAAACAAATCCCTACTTTTGTTAAAGTTACTTGTCAAATAAAGTTATTGTTTCTTTTTGTGTAATAAGTCACGGCTTTTTAAAAAGACCAAAAGTAACAGCAAAACTGAAAGCTGGCACCAAGGAGGCAAAGCGAAGCGCAGGCGGTCAAAAGTGTTACAGGCTACAAAAGCAGGAGCGCTCCCATCATGTGTGAGGCCACGTTACCAGACGAGC
>JAQMCX010000001.1:29110099-29123808 GCA_029814765.1 Acanthurus leucopareius
AAAGGACAACACCCACCCCAGCCACAGCCTGTTCACCCTGCTGCCGTCAGGCAAAAGATACAGAAGTATCCACTGCCATACCACCAGACTACAGAGCAGCTTCTTCCTTCAGGCTGTGAGACTAATTAATGCACCATCTGCATTCTTCCATTTTTAATCATTTTATCTTTTTTATACAATCAGTTAATCAATCAAGAGGGAACCACATTTTAATTTCAGTTTCAATAAACTTCCTTGTATCTTTGTATCCTTATCATAAAGACAGACAAGAGAGGCAGCAGATGAAGACAAAAAAAGACTGTTCACCCTGATTTTGAACACAGAGAGCACAAACATGGTCCTGTGTAACAAAGAGAGGAAAATTTTAAACCCACCTGTTCGTCACAGAGGTTAAATCCTCATGAGTCAATTGGAATATTTATTGCACACACTGATTTTATGCTGCATATTGAACCTTGTGAAAATATCACTTTAATTATGCACTAAGTGTGGTTGCGTGAAAATAAAATACTGACGGAGAGGACAAAAAAAAAGTTTTTTATCTGTGTTCAAACTGCTTTGGCTGATGTTTTGTGTTTGCCATAAGCTGTGCAAGCACATTAAAAGAAACTCGATGTTGTTACCTTTCAAATAAAGTCTCACTCTTTCATTTTGGCCTTACAGTTGTTCTGTTATTAGATTTTCACTTAAGGTGTGTACAAAAAAAACAAAAGGGTGGATGTTAACCAGTGAAGATGCAACTCAGCTCTACAAACCTCAAAAATTATTTAATAATAACATAACTAATATTTTCTCACATGATCCACTGCAGCTTTTGACTGAGCACAACTTCTATGGATTGAAGTGTTTAATTTTTTGTGGGTTTTTTTGGACATGCTTGACATTTTTCACTAAAGCATTAAAGAATTGACAAATTCACTAAGGCAATCATGTGTTTTATGATCTAGTAGTTTTTTGTTAAAAGCTTTTCTACGTAGCTGTTTCAAATAGGAACAGAAAAGTAGATGTTTTAGGGTTAATGCCTGTAAGTTTTCTTTGTAATATAAAAATAGATTTGAGGAAGAAAAAGGATGTGGCTCGGAGGGAAACCCCGGACTCTTTCTACGAACGGAGGTTTCAGCTGTATATAAAGGAGGCAGAGCAGAGCAGAACTCAGATCAGCTCAAACCTGAAGATCTCAGCCTTTTCATCCAAACAGAAGCTCATCTGTCTGTGAAGGAAACATGAAGGTCCTGCTGGCTCTCATGCTGCTGCATCTGATCTGCTTCATTCATGTCTTCTCAGTCGGTCAGTAAGTCTGCTGCATTTCTCCGGAAGTTGCCGGTCTGCACTGCATTTGAGAGTGTTAAATGTGTGTGTGTGTGTGTGTGTGTGTGTTTACAGTTCCAGTTGCTCCGGTGTTACAAGTTTGCTGCCCGAACTCGACTCGTATGCCAATCCCAAAGGACAGAGTGAAACACGTGGGAAGGAGCAACTGTGGAGTCAAAGCGATTGTGTGAGTATTTACAGTATTTTTGCATTATGAGTTTAATTTTTTTACATTTGAGATTTTATTTAGAGAAATGTGCTGTTTTTGTGTTCCTTAACTTAAGTAAGAAAAATATCACAAGGTGAAAATACTTCTTTGAAATCTTTAGGTAAAACATTAGCAAAGTATAATTGTTCTATTAATGATAAAGTACTGATACTAAAGAACAAGTACAGCACAATATGAAGAGAAAAACTGTTTGTTGACAATACAAGTAACAATAATAGTATGTTTTATGATTTTATAAAAAATTTTAATAGTAATTTTGTATGTGCAAGTCTGTCAGTAGCAACTAGAAAAAACTAGAGTCATATAGCAGATATAATTCCACTGCTGAATTTGTAATACTTATGTAAAGTAAAAGTGACTCAAAATTCACTTTAAACTTTTAAGAGATTTGCTTGTGACGGAATAAGCAACAACTAATACAAACATCCTAAAAACACCAGACAAAAACAAAAACTAATACTTTAATCACTATGATAATTGTATTTGTGTTGTAAGATCATCCAAAACAAATCTATCTCTTGCATTTTGAAGATTCTCCACAAGGGGGAGCCAGACCTGCAGGTTAAAGGTTGTGCCTTTACTGTGGTTTAATAAGTGTCTGTTTGTTTTACACAGAGTCACAACCGTGTGCGACAAGACATTTTGCCTTAAAGACGGATGGAAATGGGGAGAAAAACTGTTCAATGAGTTTCAGAAACTGCAAACTTCAAACAACACGCTAAAGTCCCAATTCAACCAAACAAAGTGTGACAAGAATTAAAAAATTACGTCAGTGATGACAAACTCAAGAGCCAGAAAATCGTCTGTGATTAGAAAATAAGTGCTGCACACGACTGAAATTACATGAGCCGATTGTTTTTTTTTTTACTAAAACATGTCCATTTGTGTTCTAATTTAACATCGAACTGATTTTAAAGAGATAATTTAAAGGGTGTTTAATTATTGTAACAAGATGTTTTGCCCCTTTCTGAATAAAAACTTTATTTTTGGACTCTGTGTTCTGCTCACTTTATTTTGAAAGCCAAGAATTGAGAGCTTAACTTCCTTTTTTTTGTTCAGAGTGGACAATGAAATGACCTTCAGCCGAGCTCACTGTGGCTCTTTAATATTTATGCTGAATAAAAATGTGCATAATAACTACAGCAACTTCAGAGTGATGACAACAGTGCAGGGAACAACAATACATAAATTTAAGCTGCTGTACTTATACTTTTTGAGGTACTTTACCCAGGTATTTTCATTTTCTGCAGCTTCATGTATTAACTCCTCAACATTCGGAGGCAAGTATTGCACTTTTTACTTGATTACATTTATTTTATCACTTTAGTCTAGTTGCTCTGTGGATTATTGTTCATTACACAAAATATAAACAAATAAATTATGGTGTACTATTAAATGTAAAAATTAGATATCAGATATGCTTTCTTCCGAAGTTACCCAGCTGTATGTGAAATAGTTCAAATTGGCTCCATCTTGCTAATGAAACATGACAGTGATTAAAAAATGATTTAATCAATATTTTTAATGCCAAAATATCACATTATATAGTACTCTGAGAATGGAAATTCTGACTGATGAGTACTTTCTTGCTTTTAAATAAACTTGATGTAGTACTTTAATACTTTATCTTAAAAGACGAAAAGATGAGGCCAGTATAAATTGGTTGCTAACTACTAGCTAAGTTGCTAACTGCTACCTGCTGTGTTAGCATATTTTGGAGTTGTATGTGGATCCGTCCCATCCATGTTACTGAGTCCTTGTTGACTGTGATCACAGCTTTAATGTTTTTGAGTTAAAAAATAAGAGTTTAAAGTTTAGAAAATAACAAAAATCTTGCTTATGTTCAAATAGCGTTGTTGTTATTTTCAAACACCTGCTAACGAAGACATCATGTCGGCTAAAGCAGCAATCAAGAGAAAATCGAGTGTCTTTCCCGCTCTGTGACGAATGTTGTTGTTTGAAATGTGTGATCTGATGCTGAAATCAGTTGTTAATTGTCTAACAGCCGAAGGTCAGATCATTTAGACCTTTGATTAGATTTTGCAGGTCAGATAAGAGTCCATCTTGTCATTCCCTTCCTGAATCTGCGTCACAGTGTCCAGCAGGCAGTGTGATGGAGGAAGAGGAGAGGTGACGGAGGACAGTAACGAGAGACTGTTGGACTTTTCAGTGTCTCCATTGTTTCTGTTGGGGTGAAAGTACATGTGTCAGCAGTGTTTGAAGAAGTTCTGCAGAGACAAAAAGAGGCTCTTCAAACTCTCCATCTGCGTCTTCGGACACAATCATAACAACAGATGTCGGCACGAGGAGAGTTTCTTTGGATTCAGCTGCAGACGAGTGAGCTCATATATTCATAAATGTTCCATTTAGCAAGTAAAATAAGGACTCGGTGGGAAAAACAAAGTGTGGTTGTTGTGCCAGCTGAACGGAAGCACAGAAATTCTATTGTGTCCAATCAAATCAGTTCATATTAATAAATAATGTCAGAAAAAAATGGGAAAATACAGTATGTAGGGTACCTTTTTAAAGCCTTGAGTTTGGCTTTGAGACGTTGTCGTCTTCTGTTTTTTGAGCGTGACCATATTTGGACAAAGGGGCGGAGCTGTGAAGGATTCCGCGGATATATTAAAGGAAAACTGGATGAAAGATCCTGTTGATTCCTATGAAAATTGCTCAGTGGCACATGAGGCCTAAAAAGTTTGACTTCATTGTGTTAAAGTACAACCTGCTGCTTTTGCACAGTTTTTTTTCTGCCATCTGACTTTTAAAAAACTTTCCAACAAAAATTTCTGAAGACAAACTTCTCCTGTTACAGCCCGTTAATGTTTACACAGCACACTGTCAGTTTCCATGTAAAAAACATTTATTTCAACTTAATGGGTGAAATAAATGTTATTAAGGAGTCTCTTAAATAAACCCAGATTCAGACTTTGCAGAAAAATCAGTTTTCTGAAGCAAAAAACATTTAAAAAAAAAACTTAAGTGAGTGACAGATAATAAAAACCCATCTTGTTTGAAACTCCACAGAGAACCTTTAACATTTAGTATATGAATTTCTCATTTATTTAAGAGGCTGATTGTCACTATAAAATGAATTGTTTTTATTGCATTTTATTAATTTTTTTTTCATTTAGAAGGTAAAACTAAGATATAAGGTCTTTCTAAAAATATAAACATTTCATCCATCTCTTTTAATCTGAAGTTCTGTATCAGAAAGCGAGCTAATCGAGCTTATGTGGCTCCTTTTCTCGTAAAACTTGTAAACTTCCATGCAAAGTAGAATCATTCATCCTCTGACACAGTGTAAAATACAAGCAAAAGAGTTAAATAATTTGTTTTTATTTAAAAAATGTGACTGGAAATGAAACAGCAACAGCAGAGGAGCTAGGAGGGTGACAAAGGTCTGCACATGAAGGATCGGTAAACACAAATCGAACACACTCACCAGTTTCCACAGAGTTCTCCAAGTTCCTTAATTACTTCTCTTTCCTTCCAGGCAACCATTAATTTCCACTGAAAGATCCACTCGCAGAGACACGACAGTTGTGTTGTGTAATCTATCACAGTGAGGATTTTGTCACTTCGTGTTTGTGTTGAAACTTTGTCCCCTTGTGATGCAGCTTGTTGGATCGTTTGAGGACATCCAAAGTTTGCGAGTCGGTGATGTGAGACGTCACAATAATGAGACCAGTGATTCAGAAACAACGACAGGAAACACAGAGACGAGGCTACGAACAGGATAAAGGGAACTCTGCTGTCTCTCAGCTGTGCCTGGATTAGTCATCGCTGTTAATAATTCTTCTTATTCTACCTCTATAATTCCTGCAGTTTCCTTTCAGCTGACTTTTTATTTCTATCCACCTTCACCATTTACCTGATTCCTCATTTTATCCCTTTTAAGTTTGTCCTCGTCCTGGTTTGAATCGTAGATTTAATTCTGAGTTGGAGAGACGGCTAACGCTAGCTTGAACTCATGTTTACTTTTAAAAATAACCTGAGCAAAAACCAGCATTGAAGGAATCACTGCTAACATTAGCAAGCTAAGCTAACAAACCTGCTTCATCCGAATGGAGCACAAATGTAGCAACAAGAAAACCTCCAATGTTGGATGCTTTAAAGGGACTGAAACTGCAAAAGGCTAACAGATAACCAACAATATGTGAAGTTTAGTGATTCTAGTATCAATGAGTGAACACTTTACAGCATGATTAGCATCTCCTACTAGCGCTTGGAAATGCTCGTGTTTGTTTAAAAGCTGTTTCATCCTTTTTTTAAAAATGTGCAACAATTGCCGCAGAACAACTCATTTAGCATTTTTCTGCTTAAAAAGTAGGAATTCAGATTTCAGTTCAGCTTTACGTGAAGGTTTAGTTTGTAGAGCTGCTTTTATTTGCTGATTTAAAAAAGCTTAATATAACCTGTGACGTTATGGATTAAAGCTTGACACGTGAATCCAGAACATGAGCAGACAAGAACTTAAAACGTTACACACTGTCAACAATAAAACAATCCTTTGGAGTCAAATGGTACCAGTGAGGGATGGAGTATTTTGTCAAGTGTCACCATTTTAACATAATAACAGAGCGAGAGTGTCTGGCCGCTCCCTTCCTGGTCCATTAGAAAGCTGTAGATGGAAGTGTCGATTGATGTCTCCTGCTTGACATCAGCCCGTCATTATCTTCCTTAGAGACGGATGTGAGTTCCCCTGGTGACAAATCGTCTTTGGACCAGCTCTTCTCCGACTCTGCAGCTATTTCCTCGCTTCTCTCCTCCTTCCACAGCTGCTCGTACTCCTGCTTGAGCTCCTGATAAGATCGGGAGAAGGTGTGGAAGATGGATGTGGCGGGGAACGCCATGATGAGGATGCCGCTCAGGATGCTGGTCAGTGCGACTATCTGTCCGGGGATGCTGCGTGGCACCATGTCGCCGTAGCCCACCGTGGTCATTGAGATGATGGCCCACCAGTAGGAGGCCGGGATGCTGCTGAAGCTGTGGTGATGGTGCGTGGCAGTGTACGGCGCCAGCTCGTTCTCTGCCAGATGAACCAGCGGTGAGAAGAGGGTCACGGCGACGCAGACAAACAGCAGCAGCAGGCTGAACTCCCTCATGCTGCGCTGCATGGTCAGTCCTAAAGTCTGCAGGCCCAGAGAGTGGCGAGCCAGCCGCATCACGTACAGGATCCGCAGGGCGCGCAGCAGGCGCAGGATCAGACTCAGTTTGTCCAGGTAGCCTCTGCCGGCGCCCATGATGACGTCTTCATGAGCCTCATCTCTGACGTCCACCACCAGGGACACGTAGTACGGCAGGATGGCAATGGCGTCGATGATGTTGAGAGGGCCGCGAGCGAAGGCCAGCTTGCTCTGAGCGTTGACGAATCGCAGCACAAACTCCAAGGTGAACCAGGCGACACAGATGGACTCAACCACGAACATGCTGTGACACCTCTGGGAGCATTCGCCCTGCAGACACAGAGACGAATCTTTAAAGGGTCATCACACCAAATTCAGGCATGCACGTCAGTTTACTCGTCATGATTCGTTGAACTGTTGAAGTTTGTGAAAACACAACTTTTGTGGTTCCGCCATTTTCAACCAATGAAATGCTGATTTTTATCAAAAATATAATAATGTCAATATAAACACCAGTATATCTGTTTAGCGAAATCATACAATTTTGTTTACAGCTCAAATACACATTGAATTTTGTGATACCTCTTTAAAATACAACACTGATGGACGAAGCTTTAGATACCTCAGAAACAAGGTTTTTCATTGGATAATTAAAAAACCTTGTTTCTGAAAACAACTGTGACATCATCACAACATTTTGTGTCTCTGCAAAGAAAACTAGCTTTTTTTAAAAAAGCTGCACTGCACTCAAATTGATTTTTACACAAGCTAACAGCATTTCTTTGGCCATGAGTGTTCAATGCGTCTGTTGTAATGTGGAGTCGTTTAAGTGGAAAAAAAAAAATCAATTTCTATTTCAGAGTCTTTGAATGACTGAATGCTGGCGGCCAGAACAGGAGAACAAGATGCACTAATGAGGAATTATTGTCATCGCAAATTCTGTGGTGACAAAAAAAGCTTGAATTTTAACCTTGTAAAGAAAAAAAAGGCTTTTCTAACTCCACAAAATGGGCCTTTTATGTTCACTGACATTAAGGCTGAAGGGCAGGTTTCATTAGTAGAAAATCTTTACTTTTAATCCAGAGTTCTGTGTCACAGTGGAAACACGACTCCAGGGAATAAGTGAATTATTTGTAAGGTCATATTCAGACATGAGGGTGAACTTGAGCTGAACTTTCTGCTTATTAGAACATGTTGACATCTTAATAAATAAATGTAACTATTTACTGTTTGTATCTGGTTACTACAGCGTCTACACTTAATGTCTGACTGAACATCCACGAGGATAAAATGAAACTTTCAAAGGTAAAACTTCATAAGAAACTTCACATTAACAATACTGTTGTCAGCTTGCTGATCATTTACGTTCATTTTATTTTGAAGGATCTTAAACTTTCACCTTAATATTAGAAGTTAAGAGAATATGACTTTTGCCAAACTCAGCTTGAAGTTAACTGGTAGATTAACTTATTTTAACAGATTTTAAACTGTGGATGTAACATGATTTTTAATGACTGCAATGATTTCCGAGAAGGGATAAAGAAAGGGCTTTTAGTAGCTTAGGAACAAACAAACATGGCAGTAGGCTGTCGTTTTCCCGTTTTCTGCATTGATAAACAACAGAGAAAATAAATATATGGATGAGGTCACAGCTGAGAAGATGGAAACATGGCTAAAACATTTTACAGTGCAAGTCGCACAACAGGTTTTATTTACTCTTGAATTGGGCGGTGCAAGCTAATGCTACAAGCTAACGTGAACATGTTTGTTTGGGTTTCTGCTCAATGTTCCATCACTGTTTCTGTCACGCTAAAGGATCTAAAACTGTAAATATCAAACACGTTAAATATAGTTACAATTTTAAATTTAGTCAGTAACATTGGGATTATGTTTGTAAACTCGTTATACTTCAGGATTAACTAATTATTTGAGAAGATAATCTTTTCTGACCGGTTTGAACTGGAGGCGAGATGGAAAAACCTCAGAACGTACAGTTCAAACATAAAGCATAAATGTAACGTTCAGGTTTTTTGTTCGAATACGTCATTATAAAAAAATGTTATGTTGAAAAGAAACGACAATCTGACCTAAAAGAATTTCCTTAAAATACATTGACAGACTTATAGGAACATCTATAAAAAATAAGAACATTGAGCTGCTCTTTATTTCCACAGTTTTTACAATTCAGCTCTAAAAGCATTTTGCATATTTAAGACGCTTCTATACAGTTTTTCATTGTCATTCGAGTCATTTGGGGCATTAAGAAAAAAATAGCTGCAGAAGAGAAAATCCAATCAACTCAAAGGTTTTACTAACGAGCTACAACAGCTGATAAAACCTGATAGTGACGAAAAGAGACGCTGCTTTTGTCGACTTCTGTCTGAAGTCGAGGAGCCATTGTTTCATAAATCACCACTTTAGTCCCTCTGTTTTCTTTGATAATCCAACATTCACTTCCGTCTAATTATATTATATTGAGAATTTTACGACTGTCAAGCTGATTAAACCTGATTAAACCAGCTGGCCAACAATCCAGATGTTTGGTGGAATCCAAAAACTGAAAATAAAACTGTTTTTCAGAAACTAAAAGAAATCTGATCTTTGTTTTTTGCTCCTGAGCAAAAATTTGGAAATTACAGATGTTTGTTAGAAGCAACTCGTATCCAGTTAAAAGCATCTGAAACCTTTTTTTCAGCTTCTGAACCGAATGTGTCCAAGACTTGATTTTTCTTGTCTTGTTTTGTTCAGTTGATTTCACAAGCAAATGTAGGAAATCGATCCACCGTCTCCAGCTGAGAATATAATCACACAAACAGTTCAGACTGTAAACGCTGGCAGCTTGTTAAATAATCAGTTTTACAGCTCGACTGCTGCTGTTCAATCAGACTTTACCTGCAGGAATCTGATTTTTGTTTTTGTCTTCTTACTGTGATAACTGTCGCTGATAAATCTAGTCCTTTAAATGCATATGTATCTCTTTTCATTCGTCTAGTTGACTTAAAAATGTTTATTATCGGTTGATTTCTTTAGTTTATGCTTCACACACCAGCTTTCATTTTATCCTGAGCTGAATTTTTTCATTTTTGAAAAGTTGTGAAAACATTTTATTATTAAAACCTAGTGATCCTTATTGATTTGCATTTAGTTGCATTTTATACTCCAGCTTTCTGTTTTCACAAACCACAGAGAAAAAAACTGGACTCCTCAGCAGCTGGAGGCTCACTGTGTGTGTTGTTTTATGCTGGACAGGTGGAGTAAAGTGTGTTTTTCAAAGCTTTTTTGCTGAAAAACAATGTGCTGAAGGGCCCCTGCAGAGTCTGATGATAGTTTACAACTACTGACTGCCCTTCATGTCTGTTTTCTGTGATGTGCAGATATGAAAGCTCTGCTGAACTGAACAAGACACTCACTCAGGAATCTTTTCTGGATTACTGAGAAAAGGCTTTGTGTGCGTAAAACAGATGGAACAGGAAGTCATGTGGCTCGCAGCTTTTCATCAGCTTCATACGCACCCTGTTCTCCTCATCTCTGAGGTCTGGCATGGTGCTAATGCACAGGCTGATGACGGTGACCAGCACCATGACGACAGAGAGGCAGGCAAACATCTTCCCAGCCAACCCTGACTGAGGGTTTTCCACCACTTCTCGCAGCATCCAGGTCAGTCTACGATAGCCCTTCTCAGCCTGCGGGGTGGTTTTCTTTAGCATCACCCTCTTCTGCCTCCACTCCTCTTCTTTGCGCTCTCGCTCGGCCACCTCCTCTACACGGGTGATCATGCGCCGACGGCAACAGCGCTCCATGTGGCCCGGGTCCACGCCCCAGTAGTCAAGCTCATCATGCAGAGACACGGCACACAACTCCCGAAGAAGACGCAGTTTTCCTGCCGCCAGGAAGTTGAGGATGACCCTGAAGGCTGTCGGGTTTCGGTCGAAGAAGTACTCCTGGCATGTCTCATCGTAGTCATCGCAGAGTCGTGCGATCTCTTCTGGGGTGGTGCAGAAGCGGAGACGTCCCAGACGACTCTGGGGGAACTGCTCCAAGGTGCTCCAGGGGAAGGTGTACCGGTTGCCCCCCACATTGATGAGAACCTGCAGGGTGTGGTCGACCACATATGAGGCCTTGGGGTCGCGAAGCAGCTGGGCTCGCTGGAAGTAAACACCCTTGATGGTCTCGGTCTCCGGGATCTCAGTGAAGAAGCGGTCAAGGCTGCTGTCTTCACTGCTGATGGAGTAGGTGCTGAAATCGTGGTTGGCATTACTGATGATGGGCATGCTGGCTGCAGGATGTGAGGAAGTATAAAAGTATTTGTATGTCCGGTTGACTGGAGGTTTGGAGGAGGATCAACAGAGAAGCTGTGGTGACAAAAAATAAAACAAGTTTAAATCATCTGAACACAAACCTACATTTTTTGGAGTGCAACAAGGCTGCGTCCTGGGCCCACTACAATTAAGTAATATGACGTTCAACCCTATATACCTGTTGATCCTGGTGACCTGAGCCCATCTTGTTAACTGCATCTCTGACATAATTTATGTTTGATCCAAAAATGTCCTGAAGCCAAATCAAGGGACAACAGAAGTCCCTATTATTGACCCAGAGGATCAACTGTTCACTGCACACATTTGTGATTTAAACTTTCATATTTCAAGGTAATAACTGACCTTTAATGCAGTTGGGGTGTCCTATCAACTGTTTTACAATTTTTTTTTGTTTTTTCCGGCAGTCAGGGGAAGATACTTTGGGGACTGCAGGGGATTTTTGTTGCAGTACCAAAGTTGACCACTGGGGAAATCTGGCAGCAGTCCTTATATTCAGCTCGGTGAACACTTATGTTGATTGATTCATTTAATGGCTAAAATTAAGAACTAATCGATAAAATCACATTACATCCAGTGTTCTGATTTAGTTATTCTATAATGAGTAGAATTCACAATCAACGTAAAAAAAAAAAAAAAGATCTTGGCACCCTGCTTTTAGTCCTGACACCTTCCAGAAATGACTTCACACCAATTCACACTTCAACTCACTTGACTCGGTCGACTCACATGACATGACCTTCAGAGGCGAAAACAACCCAGAGAGGTGAAGGTTTCTGAAACCAACTGGCCAACAGAACTGAAGAAGCTTAAACTGCAGCTTCTGTTCACTGTTTTCCACCTCAGACGGAGTTTTTCCACGAATGATACCTATGTAAAGGGTTAGTTTCGAGGCTTTTTGTACCAATGAGTACAAAATAAAACAAAATTATCTTCTTTTTTTATTTTTTTACAATTAAGTTCTCCTAATGTGAATACATTTTCAAAATCACTCAAGGTACACATTTAAGAAATTATTCGATTTAGATGCATCCATATTAATTACTGTATATAAATGAGGATGTTTCGCAGTTTTTTAAAAATATTTTAGATCATCAAACTAGTGTCCACTGCATGGAAACAGGGAGCTTCTTACTGTATTATCACTGTATTGTTTACGAGCTACAGTACTTTTTTTGGTTGGTTAACATTTTATACATAATCTGTGAATCACCATAAGTCATGTAAATGTTGCATTATTCATCAGGAGGAGATCCAGTGGAAAGACCTTCAGCAGAGGAGGAGAAGGAGCTCAGATCTACAGTGAAGACAAACTGTGTAACAGGAATACTTTATTTTTTATTTAAATTAAAAGCATTACCATCAGAATTTACTAATTAGATACCAAAATAAAAGCATTCTTTACATTCTATTACGTAATAATACATTTTAAACTGTATTATTATGGTTAAATTGTTATATAATAGTTAAATTATTGTAACTATTGATGCATTGAAGTGTTCATCTTGGGGATCAGCTGGTAAGAAGCTTATTTTAATTACTTTCTGGTCCACTTGCTGACCTCCCAGGATAAATGAAGTTTTATCTAAACCAAACACAATACACCAAAATTAATTTGCTGTTTTTTTTCTACTTTTATTCTGAACCTGATAGGTAACAAGTGACTAAATTTACCAAATAAATTAAGTAAAAATTACAACACTCCCTGCATAGTGTTGTGGAAGACAGTCAAGAAATTGCACTTGAGTACAGTACTTGAGTAAAAGTATTCAGTTACTTCACAACTGCAGGAGGGAAGAGTAGGTTTTTGACATTCTATTGTTTGACTTAATGAAACTTAAAGCAGCAGTTTGCCAATTAAAGAGACAAAAACTCTTAAAACTCTGGTACAGTTACAGACCAGGGTTTTATATTTGGCTATAATACATTTTAATAAAGAGAGAATTGAGAGTAAAGTATAAATAAATAACGTACTCTCTCACCTTACAGGGCAGCCTCGGCTCTTTAATGTCTCCGTTGTTGCTCCTGAACATTTTCTCATCTGTTGCGTATCAGGACGCTTCTCACTAATTAAACCATAATTGAATAATTGCTCTTATAGTCAAACTGACGACCAGCCGGCAGCGGGAGGTGATATCCCAGTTTATGGATCCGCTCTGAAGTTTTTTTGCGGGTTTGATGCGTGTCACCGGTCCGCACACGTCGCCTCCTCCACCCCCCCACCCCCACCCCGGCAGCTTCGGAGTTGGAGGGAATTAAATTAACGTGATTTCCGCTCGGTGCGCCGCCGCTTCCATCGGTGCGCCGCCGCTTCCGAGGAGAGAACAAATGTGATTATCTAACGGCGGTGCCCTCCTGAAACCTGCCGCTGTGTTCGCATCTGTGTTTGACAGCAGAGCCATCCTCCACCTCCTCCTCCTCCTCCACCCATCTCCACTCTCTCTCCTTTTACACTGTAAAAAATGACGCTACAGCAGTTCAACTCGGAATACAGTGGAAAAAAGTCAAATCTGTCAGTTAATCAATGTGTACAACAGAATTTAAAGTGCTGCCAGGTATTAATTCTGCAAATTCATGTAAATAAGTTTGTTAACAATATATAAGATATGAAAACATATTTCAATCAGGCTGCCAAAAGTATAAAATACTCCTAGATAGATAGATAGATAGATAGATAGATAGATAGATAGATAGATAGATAGATAGATAGATAGATAGATACTTTAT
>JAQMCX010000001.1:29124408-29138393 GCA_029814765.1 Acanthurus leucopareius
TAGATAGATAGATAGATAGATAGATAGATAGATAGATAGATAGATAGATACTTTATTGATCTCCAATGAGAAATTCAATTTACAGCAGCTTGACTAGCGGAAAAAATAGTGCAACAAAGAGGCATGCAGGGTCTAAACTAGTCTAAATGGATGATAAAAGTACAATATAAAATAAGAATTAAAATAAAGTAGAATAAAATTAGATCTACACCTCCTATATAAATATATATATGCATAATGTACATTGCAGTTGTGCATAATGACAGTGTGTAGCATACAGTAGTGCAATGGGCGGTTTGTACACACTTAAAGTGATCTTCATATGGATCTGCCTCACCAGATCCTAAAGAGGCAGAATTACTGTAAGGTTATTAGCTTTACATTAGCTATGAAGGCTACACGAACATGTTAGCAACATTTTAAAGTCACAGATGATGGATTTCAAGCTAATTTTTAATTATATCATATACTGTTCTGTACTTAACTCTAAGTCTACCAAGACAGTCTACAACAATGCTAGCTTAATTTTGTGGTAAACGCTAACATCTAAATATGCTAATGTTTAGCTAGTATGTCATTGACAGTGTTGAGTTCTTAGTTTAGCATGATAGCTGGCTAACATACACACATGAAATTGCTCACATGCTGAAGTTATGCAGTTATAGTGATTATTTAACCAAATTACCTTCCCAGTTTAGCACTTTAGCTGGCTAACGCACCCAAAAGAAAATGCTAAGATGCTAATGTTACACAGATTTATTGTTTGCCGATATGTTGGAATTCGATTAGTTATAGTTAGAGTAACTAAAAATATAATTAAAATGATGAAACAATAAAAAAATATAAAAAACATGAGTTTAACAAACTAAAACACAAAGGCTGCAGTCTTTAAAATTTTTAGTTTTGCACATTAACAGGCTAACGTACCCTCACTGACAATGCTAACATGTTGATGTTTAGCAGGTGTAATGTGTACACGTGTTATCCTCTTAGTTTAAAATAGCAACTGTACACTTAAACCTGAGTTACTATGACTTGTTTAAATAAATATATGAAAAGAAGACAAATTATCAAGCAAAGAGAGGACAGCTCTGTTGTTGGTTGTGTTTTTGTAGTTCATGAGCATGAATAAAAACTGCACAAAAGTCTAAAGAAACTGGAATAAAAACAGACCTTTTTTACAGTGCAGAACTGCGTGTTTTTACTTGAGGATGACTCTTCAGTATAAACTGAACCATAAACTGGAAAGCCTTTGTTTAGATGCAGCTAAAGCCTGATTGACAAAGTTTGTGCAGGCTGACATTCAAATGGAGAGAGGATTAATAAAAAAGGACAGAAGATAAAACAAAGACTCTCAGTCCGTCTGCGTCGTCACATGGACACACACGCACACATACACGCAAACACACACATATTATTATGTCATTCATGATTTGCATTGCTGCTTTACAAGAAGCAGGTGGTTGTTTCCGTCTGGATCAACATCAGCAGCTGTGAAAGTGTCATCCTCTTATGATGCGACCTCTGTAAAGTAAATTGTTTGGTTTGTGTAAGAAGGATTTATGTCTTGCTTATATTTTTTCACATGGAGAATAGATCACACACCACTTCACTTCTCTCTTTTGTGGCTTGAGGCTATTTGAACTGCTATATACACACTTAGCCACTTTAGTATAATGGTTATCATCTAAGGGGTCCTGTTCCTCCACAGGGGAACCAAATAAATTTAAGAGGTTATATGGAGTTTTGATACTCAATATATAAGAATATTCAATACTTTCTCATTTGATGCATTTTAAAAGTGCAAGAAAGTGTCAGAAACAATCGTTTTCTGGTAACTTGGTTGCAGATAATAGGCTTAAATGTCAGCCGTATGTTCAGTACTTTGACACTGTGACCTCCGAGGAGGAACACGATGAACTTGTCCTCCTCCATGTTGAACTGTGTCTGCGCTCCACTTTAACCCCATAAACCAGTTCAATCCGGCTCATTTACACCAAGATGAGAGCGACGTTGCACAATGGTAACACGACGACCTCTGACCCCTGCAGGCTGATGAATATCAGGGATTACACGATAATCCACAATCAAGAGCGAGCCAGAGGGAAGCCGAAGTAGAGAGCGTGCTGGGATGCAGCGAGCCTGCTGGAGCATGCTGGGAAATGTACCCAGAAGAATCAATCTTGAATGCAACCAACCTTGATAACTGGGACAAGAATGGGCTCAGTAAGCACCCAGTATGTGGACCACTACACGTGAAAGTACACAAAAAGAGCAAGTAATTGTAATATAATGATGAAGTGGTGAGGGAGTACACAACCAGCCTGCCTGTATTTGTATTACTGCATCACCAGTTTAGGGCAACAAAAACAAAAACTAATGTTCAAGTTATTAGTAATAAGAGTCATTACAAGGATTGTGCCATTTGCCAGCTGATTCAGAATTACGAATTATGAAGAAAGTGATCAGTTTGATCTATTTACAGATGTTCATGTCGTTGTTATTATCATTATAAGATTCCTCCGTCTGCTCTTCAGTAATTTATTAGTAAATACTAGTAAATAATCTTTTATTAGGATACTTTATTATAAGATAAAAATAAATGTTTCATAAACTATCAAGTCTTCAAGTTGTTTGATCCTCACTTGTTTCTTCATAAAGTAATCAATAACTATTGACTAGTCAATATATGTAGGAGTTACTCATTAACTGGACACCTAATAATCAGTTCCTCATTTGTAGGCTGGTAACTACAAAAGTTTTATGTCTCTTATTGTATTGATGCTTTAGTTGAGGAAACTTTGCTACATAAATTAGGTTTTGAATACAGAACTTTCACAAAAAATAGAAAGAAAGAAGCTTATAAGGTCTGTTTGCTGTACTTCCAGCAGGATTTGGTGTAAGTTTGATTTACCAACTGGTCCTGCTAGAAAATAACAAAAAAAGGGGGCAAAGTGTAAAAACCCTGTTTTTCCAAAAAACAATAAAAAACAACCTTCATAACATCTACAAATTAAGTGCCAGCCAGTAAAAATGTCATGCAAAATGTCTGTGTTTTTAATGTTAGAGGCTATAAAATCAAGATGATGGAATTACAGCGTAGCTACTGAGCCCATTAGCCTGCTAGCTTGCTAATAGCTGCTCCATCACGGATCTCTTTGCTCTGATTGGTTGTTCTGTCTGTCCAGTTGTGTTGAAGAGAAATTTTGGTTTGCGCATGTTGAAAAGGAAAACTGAGAGGAACTAGACTGATTCACATTTGCTAAAATCAGGCGAGTTTCAAGTTGCATCTCTCCGACTAATCAGAAAACATGTTTTTGTTCTCTTTCTGTGCACCGAGCAGCTTATTTATGAATATTTGTCTTCGCAGAGCTTTAGAGGAGCCGGCTGATGAGAGAAGAGCCGGCCTTTTATTTCATTCTGTTTGGAAACCTTAAGCCTCTTTTGCAACTTAATTTCCTGATGGTGCTGGGGGTTAACATGCTTCAGTGGAATCTCTTTCACAGAAGAAATTAAACCAAACTCCTTGGGAATTGCTCTGCTCTCTCAATTTGTGCTGAATTACCAGGGGACCCGTGCAGCGGGGCAACTGATAACTCACCCTTGATTCAGCACAAACAGTCCTCTCCAACACTCTCTAATTAGCCCCCACCTCAAATCCCAGCCTTATCGGGGCTCCTAAAGTCTGCTTTAAGACGCCGCTGAACTGCGTTTCATTAATACGGCATGTGATGTGAGCTTTGCTTCATTAGGCATTCAGCCGTTGTTTGTGCTGCTCCGCTCTGTCTCTTGTTTCTCATAATGGAATGAAGAAAGGGAGGAAGTCTGTGGAGCTTCGATGGAGGAAACCCTCAGAAAGGAATCAGATTATACAGGCCAGGTGTCCGTTTACAGTTATTGACGAGCTGCTCTCTCGACCCCCCGACTCAGTTTACAGCTGACGGATCCTGAATGGACGGCATCTTAAACAGAGAGCAGCCTACTGTAAACACTCAGAGTCTGCTTGTTAAACATGTTCAAAGCTACAACAGAAACCCTTTAATTGACCTCCTGTGCTGTTTGTTCCTGCAGATAGTTTGGATTTTATATTTTAGGGTTTGGAAATAACAAGTTTGAGATAGTTTACTTTGGTACTTTCATTTTAAACAACTTTGTTCTTCTGCTCCTTGAAATTTATCTGACAATATTAGTTGCTTGTTTAGTTGCTACTTTTCAGAGATTTTAAATTGAAGATTGATAAGTTTTTTATTTTGGAATAATTGCATTTTTTTAACTTAAAAACCAGTGATTTTCAACCTTTTTGGTTGTAAGTCTTTGCATTTAATCAGTGTTTTGGGGCTCATTGACATCTATGAGAAATAAGTTTTTCCCCTAAAGAGACATTTCACCTCCGAGCTTCTCTCGTGGTTAAATAAACAGGAAAGGTCATCCAGTTTTTCACAGGTTAAAGCAACGATCAGAAAATCCAAACTACACATTTGGGTTCCAGCACTTTATATTTCCTTCCTTTCCATTAATCATCTGACGACGCCTCAGATTTATCTGGCGACCCTTTGGAGGGACTCGACCCCTATTTTGAGAACCACTGGACTAAGCTAGCTAACTGCATGTAAAGTAGTTTGAAGTGTCTCCACCTGCAGCAGCTACGACAGAAACGCTCCAACTTTGATGCTTCGATATTAAAAATCTAATAACGTCGCATGGAATCAGATTTCAGGTTTAAGAGACGTTTAACTGCAGCACAAATACTTTGACCTTTTAATACTTTAAGTACATTTTTCTGATGATATTTACGCACTATTCATTAGTTTACTAACTGTGTATAATAACACTATTAGACTGTATTTTGCACATCTGGGAACTTGTCCTGGCATCAGTTATTTTATCTTAATCTTCATGATCATGTTACAAAGAGATTTATCAATATGCACCTAAACTCATCTGACTGTCTTCGTCTGAACCGAGTTCAATGATCGGACGAGCCGGCGGTGTTTTATGGCGCCGGTCAGCGACAGAATTTTGAAAAAAGAGGAAATGCGGGCCTGAGCTCATCAAACTGGACATTCTCCAGTCTCCAGCTGTTTAAGCACCAAAGATTCAGCCTTTTTCAAAGCATCAGACGGCCATCAGGGAACCACTACGCTAGCAACATTCTTATCTTTGGGGAAGAGATGCATGATGGGATAAAGGTGACATTTTGGGACAGTAGCAATGGGAAATTTCCCAGAGCTGTCAGAGATAAATGGAGCTGAGATTCAGCAGGACAAAGACAGGATGTTTGAAAGGATACTGCAGCTCTCACTTAAGGTTAAAGACCCAACACTTTTCTCACATAAATATAAGAAAAAGGCCCAAATTTACTCATTTTAACATTTCAAATCCTTAAAGTAAAAGCTGGAAATCAGTAGTGATAGTGAGTCAAACTTTAATACAAAACCCCGTCTGTGATCGTTTCTGCCGGAATCAGTCACACAGATTCACATCTGCATTGGAGGCTGTTTAACAAGGAAACAAACAAATCCCATGATCCCACACTGTGTCATGACATCATCAAATCAAGTGTTTTGTGTCATGGTTTTAATAGAGAGCCCTCTAGTGGCAGAAAGTACACACTATGCGTTTACGTAGCGAGCTTCGACTTGTTCGTAGATGTATTTTTAGGATCTTTTGCAGTTTTTTTGGACATCCGATGATTGACAGGAAGCAAAGCAACACAAACATAGACTCAACACAATCAAACACGATATATATGTATGTACGATATATATACATATGACACGATCAACTAAAGCCTCCATATTTACTCTTCGTACTCTGTGCACGTTGGGCATCTCAGAAAGATTTAGTTTCTTTTACTCATTATGTAACATCTGGAAAATGTCGGCAAAGCAGGAAACACAATAATCTCTCAAAAATCTTAATCTCTGTCTTCGTTGCTACCTTTAAAGATTTAATCCCTCATTTCTATCCTTTATTAAGATCCATCTTCTTGGAGTTTTCAAGCTTTTGAATTTACATCTTTCTTCCACTGTGTCAGGAAAATGAAACATGAATAAACAGCCTAAACTTTAAACAGCCTAAACTTTAACTTTTAAGCGCCTTACTGGAATTAATAAATCTATTAAATATCAAACTCTTTATACGTGTAAATATCAGACCTGAAAGATGATGAGAGACAGTTTGCATTCAGTCGGTTTCACAGCACAAAGTTTCCTGTCGGCATTTCCTACCTGAACAGGCTCAGATCAACAGAGAGAGTAAACATCCGTTAGCATGGACAACAAACACGCGGAGCAGCATTAACACTGAGTGGGTTACGGAGGTTACGGAGGTTACGGAGTGTGTGTTTCCACGCTCTCCTGTCTGTTTCTGTTTGTTTGTGTCACAGTAAATGTGCACAGTTTCTATAGTTTCTCTCAATGCATCCTGTTTTTATTCCTCCATGTTAATCCAAATCCATCTCTTCTTAATGAAAAATGACAACAGGATTTTATGAGCGTTTGCAGACGTATTTAGAAGAAAATCCGAAACGACCGGAATGAAAGTATTCAGACATTTCGCTCAGTGTTTAAATGATTACAGCCTCTCTGATCTTTACTGGAAGGACGTGACAATTTTTGAACATCTGGATTCCAGTGGTGGAATATAACATTTACAAATTAATGGTATTTTATTTGAGTACATTTCAAAGGGAATTTTTGTACTTTTCACTCTGCTACATTCATATGACAACTTGTTTAGTTACTAGTTACTTTTCAGATCAATATTTTACACCTGAAACATGTGATCAGTTTATAAAATATTCATTGTTTTCGACACCAAAGACATCCAGTTGTCTTGACAACATTCAGATGTAGAAATGTAGAATGAATCAAGAATAAAAATCCAATAAGTAGCATAATAAATAATGTAACACAGTTAGAAGATTTTTACATAATAATTACTTTTTTACTTTAAGTACAACTTGTTGCTCATACCTTTTACTAAAGAGCTGGATCTTACTTGTGAGGAGTATTTTTCCATTTTTATCCATTTTTATCATTTTCCATTTTTATCATCCGCATGTTACGAACATGCGGATGATATTCAAACATGTGAAAAGGAGTAAATAAAACAAAGCACTTTCACTTAAATTGTTATTATGATTTTTTCTGTAAAGTTTTTTTAAAATACTGAAATTACATCAATTTCTTGAACATGATGATTATATATGATTATGCATATATGAAATATGAGAAGTTTCAAAAGTTTTTTCTTTGCAGTGTTGTGAAAGAACAGAAAGTTTAATTATATTTATTTGCAGTAAACTAAAGTTGGATAGAAAGTGAGCGAAGGAACGATTTCAGACTAATCAATGGATTTAAAGTGTCTTTAATTAAGACTGGATTGTGCTGTAAATGCAGTGAAGATTAAAGACGACGCATCGACTTCCTCCTCTCAAACCCAATCTTGAACCTGCCGCTCAGGGTTTGTAACTATTGATAAACCTGTTCATTGATTATCTGCTCTGAGGGGCAGGAATCCGAAGACAATTTCTTCACCTCTTTTAAATCCAGTGAAAAGAGACAAGCTGTGTATTTAGCCTTGATTTTCCCATCTAAAGCTGGGCTTTTAAAAAAAAAAAAAAAAAAAAAAAGTCAATAGCCTGGAGGAAATTGTACAGCAGAGAAATCAAAGCGAAGAACAAGAGGAGAAGAGCTGCTGATTGGAGAGAAACACAAGGAAAAGGTCACGCAGGACGAAAAGATGGAGGAGAGCAACTCTGCTGAAACACAATCATTCCCTCGAGTTCAACAAATGAGCTGTCGAACTGTGTGTGTGTGTGTGTGTGTGTGTGTGTGTGTGTGCACGTCTATGTGTGTGTGTGTGGACACCCGCTCGATGCTCGTGCTTCAGGCCCACAGTTTGTTTATGCAGAAACAGCTGGCTCGCAGCCTTCACAGTATATTACGCCTGAACTCTCACACACAGTGTTTCTGTATACTTGTGAGGACCCTCGCTGACATAATACATTCTCCAGCATCGGTGGTGGAAATTAACTAAATGTATTTATTCAAGTACTGTGCTTAAGAATAATTCTGAGGAACTTGAAATGAACAATTGATTACATTTCATACATCTGTCTTCTGGGAAATATTATAGTTTTTACTCTATTACATTTATCTAATCACTGTAGCTGTTAGTTACTTTGGAGTTTATGGTTTTAAAGGCTTTAAAGACAAAATTCATGCTGAGTTTGTCTAACTTGATGTGTCTCAAAGACTAAACGTATATAAAACTACCCAACAGTATAAAAAGTAAGTCTTAAAATAGTGTGTAAACACCTGAAAATAAGAGTTTGTTTTCTTTTTGCACCACTTATAAATGAGTCTTTTCCATCTGCAGAGGGAGCAGCTCCTCTTGCACAGAGTTCACCCTGTTTGCACCGTGTTTTTACAGTAACCCAGAGTGGACAAGACAAACACCGGCTCCACGGGTCGTCTTCTGCATCTTTTGCAAGTTTTGCAACAACAAGGGGAGAGTGAACAAAGAGATATTCAATTAATTACAATCCACAACCCCACAACTAGATGCTACCAAATCCTTTGTACCGTAAATTTAGACTTTTACTTGTTTTACTTAACTTAGGCCAAAACTATTAAACCTTTTTATTCATTACTGGCTCCGTAAAATTAACCTTATCAATCATAATTAAATACTGAACCCAAACAAAATTCTGACTTTGATCTCAAAAACAAGTCAAAATGTTAAAATAGGCTGCTTGTTTCAGCAAAATGTCTATTGTTGCAGTTAAATCCTCACCATGCATGTTTAAAACTGAAACTGGTCCTCAAATAGATGGCAAAACAAGCCCACTTAGCGCGCACACACACACACACACACACACACACACACACACACAAACATAAACACGGGAATGGAAATGTAATTGCATCACAGGCTGCCATCTCCTCTGCAGGAGTGAAACTGGACTCCTTCAAGTCTCATGTTGGTGTAACGTGACAGTCCTGTTCTGAAACAGTCAACATGTCACAAACCAGGTCATTCACACACAGAAAAATCTGCAGAGATGGACTTATCAATCATGTCAAAGATCAATAACTGCTGCAGTTTATTACCACTGTGAAAAAAAACGGGGATATTCAGCTGCAATGAATCATCATTATCATTCAGAAACCTTTTAGGAAACAAGATGAAAACTTATTATCTCCCTTTTCCTCCCTGAAATATCCTCCTTCTCACATCACTGAACTCCACAAAGAGAGACAGAAACATGGAGCCAATCAGATGGAGCCAAAACAAGATGAGAAAATGTGTTTTCTGAATAAACTAAACAGAATTAAAAACAGAAAACATCTAAATCTATTTTCAACAATAAAAGAAACATTACGCTCTAAGGACATTGTGTCTCCATTAAAGCTAAAATGCTAATAACATTTAATGAAACAGATTATTCAGATGAAACATTTCCTCTGAACGTTGAGGACTTTCTGAAAAAAACAGATAAAGCTCTCCTTTGATGATATGAGTTGTGAATTTCTGACAATCCTCACAGATCTTCATGATGCATATTAAGCAGCTCAACAGTGATGATCTCTGATTCTCACCCACTTACTCCCTCTTGTGTTTTGCTTCTATTCCTGTAGCTCTGAGTCAAAAAGTCCTTCAGGAGTCACACTGGAAAACACTGGTTTTACACGCGACTCGAAGCAGAGCAGCCGCTGAGATGATGCACCGGACAGCAACCTGGAGACACGACAAACACCTGCAGCAATAAACGCTGTATTACTGACATAATGATGCTTTTTATGCTCCAGCGACACTCGACCAGCTTCCGGCCCATTATCCTGCTGCAGAGGATGCTCAGCCACTCAGCACCCACATGCAGCACTTTGGCCTCCTCTGAGTTCATGAACCAGTTCAGAAAATAACTTTCTACCACCAACAACAAAAAATGTCAAAGTCCATTAAACACAAGCAAAAACCCTCACAATAGCCTGCATTGCTATGTTGTTATTATTGTGTTTTATTTTTCATAATTTACAAGATTTTATGTTGAAATAAAAATAATTTCTGTGAGTGGAAATCCCCAAAGCAGACACCAAAGGAAACATTTCATTTCAAATCTTAATGTTTAATAGAATAAAGGATTTTTTTTTTCTAATCAAGTGTCAACAAACCTCATACTGTTCATTTATGAAGGTTGTGTTTTCTTTTTACAGAGGAATAAAACTGAAATATCCTTCAACATTTGGTGCATATTGTGGGCTTGATTTGCACTGTGAGTTTTATCATGTAGAAGTGAAATAAACACTGGACAAATAATTTATCAAACCTTTGATTCTTTAAAATCTAGCAGCAGTTGTGATGTGATGTGATGTCTCTGAGAACATGTTGGAAAGCTTGACAGCTGCGTTTTGTATCAGCTGCAGTGAGTGTTTCACCTGCTGACGCCAGAATAACGTGGGCTGCAGCAGTCGAGTCTGGAGTAGATAAAAGCATGAATGACCTTCTGTAGATCTGCAGATGAGAGGAATCACCTGATCTCTGTTACACAAAGCAGGACTGCACCACTTGAGTCACCTGAGAACATCAAAACACAATCCTGAATCAAAAAGCACAAAATGTACACCTACACCTTACTGACAGGTTACAGGCTTTTTCAAAATTATGGAAAAAAGCCTCAACATTAAACAAGAGAGCATTAAAAACACTTGATAATAACAATAACAGTAAGTGGTGGTAACATGTGTTGTGTTGTTGTAAGGCTCACAGCTGAGCTCATCTTTTAGTTTAGATTTGTGCTTTATTGTTAGACTCTTATTTTTAAAATATAATCTGGTAATTTTTTTTTTTTTAAAAAAACACACAGAATAAGAGAATAACTCTTCTCAAATTATTAATCCATTCACGCGATATTAATAATTAATTCCATTTATTTTTAAATGTTTTTATATTTTTATAAATGTTTTATATGTGTATATGTGTTAAAGCACTCGAATATAACCAAAAATAAAAATAAATAATAATATTTTTTTAATTAAAAAATAAATAAATAAATAACGTTTTTTTTGTTTGTTTTTTAATAAATAAACAGCGGTGGGAAAACAGTTTTGAAAGTCGTGACGTTGGTATTTACGCTGCGAGAGCGGAATTATATCATCTCGCGATACTTCCCGCGAGTATAAATGTGTCCGCGGCCCTGAAAGCTTCCTTTCTTTCTCCCTTTAGTGGTGAAGGTGCAACAGTAATCGGTCGTCCCGAGCCCGGGTTCATCCGACACCCTCACCGACCAAGCTGAACTGAGCTCAACCTACACAGCAGCAACATGCCTCCCAAATTCGACCCCAATGAGGTTAAGATTGGTATGTTTTCACTGTCAAGTGGGTAATAAAAGCAGAAGTTTGTTCACAGCCAAGATGGAGTCGTTCCGTGCCGGCGGCCCCCTGCGTGTCTGCCGGCCTGCGAACGGCGCAGAGAAAACGGTAAAAATGGGAACAAAAAGCGACGAAGAAATCCCTTAAAGATGTCTAGCAAAATTTCTGCATGCTAAAACATTTAATTAAATGTAATTAAGTGATTCGTGACAGGTTTAAAAAGATAATTGAGTCTGTGTGGACTACTATCGTATCCACGTGCGATTAGCTAAAGTTAGCGGCTAATGGCTATCAGCTAACGTTAGCTTCTCTAGTCTGTTCAGGTAAAATAAATTAACTTTCTCTAAATTAGAACTTGATAAATTTGAAGTAAGAAATTTTGTTGTAATTGCATCAATTCTTTTTGTTGACTGAGTTTAAATGAATAATCGAATTTGATCATTTAATGGTTTTTACATAAGATCTTTAAAATGATGCTGGTTGTAATTGTCTGAATATTAACACTCTTGAGTCCTGTGGTTGTGTCTTGATGTATTGGTAACTACTACAAACTTCATTTACACATCAAAATGTCAAAAGTTAGAGCTTTGTCACATTAGACAGTATTTTTTGAAAGTATCTGAGATGGAAACAAGGGTTTTAAATAACAGAAAATTCATTTCACCTTCAGTTTAGAGGGAGTGTTCATTGAGCCATTTTAAAAAAAGCCCAATCCAAGTAATTTAAGCTCCATGTCTTCACCTGCTAATGTGAAATTTGCAAGTGTCAGGGTTTGCAAAATCATCTGTTTAAAGCCCTGACTTTATAATTGATACCCCTTATTGACTAGTTGGTTTACAGTCGAGCTCATGGAAACTAGTTTTCCTGTACTGCCTGCCCTACACACACCTGGTCAGCTGAAGCAGGTGTAGTGCTAAACAGTGAATGTTCTTTAAAATTCATTGAATTTGTGGTTCTTCTAGTTATAGCTGTTTTTGCTATTAGCACAAATGTGTTGCATTACTTTCTCTGAGGTGATTTTGCTTTTATCAAACTGATAAATGAGAATAAGCTGCATTTTACACATTTAATAGCTGGATGCACCTGATTTCAGCTGAGCAGGTGAGACACTTATAAAGGTTAATCAGGAGCAGGACTCAGAACCATTGAAAGCTTAGTGATCGAACATTGATCAGATGGGACATGTGAGTTATTTGTAAATTGGCAGGAATGTGCAAACTGCCTATCAAAGCTTAGAGTTTTGACTTAAATTACGTCTATGAATGCTATTTTCACTCTAACGGGAATGAGAAATCCCAAACAAACCTTGATTATGTTATAACTTTTCCAGGTCATCCAAGTGTGTTAGTTTATAGAGTTTCAGTGAGAAGTGCTGTGAAGACTAAATGAAGTGCAGGAGGAGATCTGGACTCCCTCCAGCAGCAGATATTATTTAAATCACTGCAGTGTTCTGAAGCTTTCGTACGTGAATCCGTTTCTTTTTGTTTGTTTGTTTTAGTCGGTGGGAGTTTGAATGTGCAAGTGTCAGGAATCTGTTCCAAGTGAAGCCTGAGTTCATGTTGGGCTTTGTGTCTGTTTTTGTCTTGCAGTGTACATGAGGTGCACAGGAGGAGAGGTCGGAGCCACCTCCGCCCTGGCCCCCAAAATCGGACCTCTGGGTCTGGTGAGTGTCGAAGTGTCTCAGTGTGAACAAAACCAGCCTCCCGCCACTATGCCTGTCTGTCCGAGTGACTGAGTGTAATCCAGTGGAGGCTCAGATTGACCCGGCTTTAGGAAACAGGGCTGCCCAAACTGATGGACAACTCTGTGCCGAAAAGTCTGGAACACAAACTGAAGCTCCTCACTTTAACTCTCTGAACAATAATTCAATTTAAGATGTGAGAGACTATAAAATAGATCATCAGGGTTCTGAGTCACAGCTGTAGTCTTTGTGAAGTCGTTTGCATCTGAGATTTTCTTTGCAACTGATCACATGTTTGTCTTCTCACCAGTCTCCCAAGAAAGTTGGTGATGACATTGCCAAGGCCACCGGTGACTGGAAGGGCCTGAGGATCACCGTGAAGCTGACCATCCAGAACAGACAAGCAACAGTAAGTTAACGTCTGTTAAACCTCGAGCCAGCCGAGTGTAAAAACTCAACTTTGTGTTAACACGACAATGACCACCTGACTTTTGTTTTTCAGGTGGAGGTCGTCCCCTCTGCATCCGCTCTGATCATCAAGGCCCTGAAGGAGCCTCCTCGTGACAGGAAGAAGGTCAAGAACAGTAAGTGACGAGGCCTCGTTGGAACATCACTTGATTTTAACAAAGGAAAACTGTTGAATGACTGTTTTCCTCCTCTCTTACGTTTTCCAGTCAAGCACAGTGGAAGCGTGACCTTCGATGAGATCGTGAACGTCGCTCGCATCATGAGGCCTCGCTCCATCGCCAGGGAACTCTCCGGTAAGAGTTCATGTTTATTGGTTGTTTCATTTCCGTCACAGTTGGCAGATGTTCTGAAGAAACTGGCATTATTAGCAGTTTCATGGCTCAGCCTCCCGCCACTATGCCTGTCTGTCCGAGTGACTGAGTGTAATCCAGTGGAGGCTCAGATTGACCCGGCTTTAG
>JAQMCX010000001.1:29147718-29161104 GCA_029814765.1 Acanthurus leucopareius
GGAAAATCCTGCTTTGACATGAATCCAATGAGATCAGATAGAAGAGGAGAACACACACACACACACACACACACACATACACACACACACATACACAGGAGAAATATTTATACACTGAGTACTCTGAGTACTTTATTTTCTTGATTATACTAACCCATTAAAATACAAGGACAGCAGATGAATCCGTCTCGTACTCAGAATCATCAGACTCTGTTGACCATGACACACTTCAACAAAGAGTCCATGAATAAACATTTTTCTGCACCAGAGTCTCTCAGATTCACACAGTCAGGGCTGATATGTTTAAAATTGGCAGCAAAATTTGTAACTGAAATATTAACAACAATGCTGTTAAGCTGGCAGGTTCAACGGTGTCACACAATATTATGAACTACGAGAGAAAAAAGCTTCAAAATTCTTACTGAACTGAACTGAATTCAGATGTTTTATCTCAGTGAAATTAACAAATTCTCCAAGTAAAATTACTTAATTTTAAGCTGAAGTCTTGTGTAAAAAATCTTAAATAGAAATACCGAGATATTAACTTCAAGATGTATTTAAAGTATCAAAAGAAAAATTTCTCACAGGCTGCAGAATTAGTGTGACTTTATAAAAGTGCATTAGAGAGAAAATACGTTTTAATGTGTGAATAGTTATAAAGATTAAGCATCATATTTTAACTTTTGTGCCTTTTTTGTTTGTGAAACTTTTATAGTTTGTAACTATGTCTGTCTGTAAGTAAAGTACCAGAATGTCACATGTTATACTTATGTACAGTACTCGAGTAAATGTACTTTTAATATTCTCTCACTGCTACCCCAAAACTAAAACAAGTGAAGCTCAACAGACTGGAAGGAAACGACTTTGCGTTTGATTTTTCAGGAGGAACCGAGTCCGTTTGGTTTGTGTGGTTTGTATGTGCAGCCTGCAGCTTTCACTTTGAGTTTCAATCTGAATTTGCAATTTAAAAATTTACTAATTACTTATTAAAAAACATGTTGGTATGTTCAAGCCACATAAACACATGGCTAGGTAGACAGAAGACGAAACATTAATAGTTGAACTAAAGTGGTTATTTGTCACAATTTTTAAACTTTATCAGTCTGTGTGTGGATAAATAATGATAATACTTACTTAAGTGTCAATTGAAGAACTGTATTGTATTTAAATTAGTGTGCAGCAGGTTGCAGGTGGGCGTTTTAGCATTATTTATGCTGTTATTGTTCTCTCTGCACATGGAAACAACAGAAACAGAACAAGATGAGGGTTTGCATCCAGTCATGGGTGAACAACACTGAGATTAAGCTCAAGTTAAATCAAGTTTTTTTTTCCCTTTACCAGTTTTGGGTGAATAAATGTCTTGCTTGAGGCCAGCTCTGTGGCGTTCTTCCATTAAAACAACCAGTCAGATTAATTTTTCCTTACTGTCTGTGTGCATTCATAGATAATACAGTGTGGAGGCTAATTTAAAGATTAAAATATATATTTGCATCTTTTAAAATGAGCATAAATCAAACCAATCTCATAAATCAGGCTACTTAGAAAACAAGATGTTCACAAAGAGAAAAAAGGATAAATTTTAAAAATAAATTGAAAGTCAAGAGCTAGGTCAGAACAGAATATTAGAAGTTATTTACTTAACTGTACATTAATTGAAACAGTCAAATAAAATCTTAAGTTAAACTTAATTGTTTATCCGTAACACTATTATCTTTTAGGGCCTTTATTATTATTTATTATTATTATTTAGGGTCTGCAATAACTTCTCTGATGTGCAATAATTACATGTGCAATATCCTATATTCAGTATTCAAATATTGTATATTCTGTATTCAATATTCTATATTCAAATATTGGTTAACTGTTATATTTTAGATCCAAGAACAAAATGTATATGTACATTTATATTTTAGCGTTAACATATATTATATTTTATATTAGTACTTATGTTTAAATTTTATTGATATATTTATACTTTCCTACTTCTTTTGATACTTTTGAATGGGAGCATCTGTAACTAAAGGCAATTTCCCCTCGGAGATAAATAAAATATTTCTGATTATGAGCCTTAAACATGTTTTAATAAGGCATCTAATACAAAGTCTAAGAGAAATAACGCCTAAACATGGACATTTATAAACTGAATCTGAGATATTATTATTATTATTATTATTATAATTAATAAAGAAGAAGATATTCACTTTTGGGGGGAAAAAAATTAAAGTTGCTCTCAAAGGCTGAAAATAATGATGTGGAACAATTAGCATCGGCTAACAACAACAACAACGATTTCTGGTTCTATGGAGAACCGACGGGCGAACAGCCTGAAACACCCGCATTAACAAGTGATGGGAGGAGAGGAGGGGCATCAAAACAACAGAAGCCGAAAAGAAAGAAGTCAGAAGGTCTCCAGTCCACATGAGCTCTGAAGTTTATTTGTTCTAGTCTGTGATAGTGAGGTTCTGCACGGAACATACAGGCAGGAGGAACCTCACCGTTGTCTGCCCACCACTGCTGGATTCTTTAGGAAGCGTAAAGAGGTTTGTTTATGCAGCACTACTTTTGTATACATCCGACAATTACTGGCACTAACTAACATAACAGTTTTTCGACATCTTTTTTCAAAAAGGAGCTCCGGAAAGTCGACTGCGACCTGCACTTTTCACGTTTCAGACCGTATCCATAAGTATAGTGTCTCCATTCGGTGCTGAGAGGCGATAACTATTGCGTATTTAATGGATCTATTTTCTTTGGGATGGCTGTGCTGCGCCTTTCTCTCCCTCACTCCTGTGCAAGGCCGCCATCTTGAATTTTAATGTTAATTTCTAAAAAAAAATGTGTTTCCTGTGATATTTTCGTTTAGGGTGTCGTGCCAAATTTGGATTAGTTTGATGGCGTGGTGTTACATTTTGTGATTGTTTTACAAAAACCCCAAGTGAGTATTCTGTGATGCTCTGTTTCTGTTGTCGACTCAAGACATTTAACGCTACCAACGCGTGAAAATGCTTTCAGCTTAGTGCTATTTAACTGCTAGCTATCATGATAAATAACATTGCCTGCACCGAGAGACTGGTAATTTGCTTGCTCTGGTGGCTAATGTAGATTACATCAACAACGGTATCGGCACGCAAACTTACTTTTATTTTACTTACAAATCATATATTTACAATGCTTAGCTAGCTAATGGCTTCCACATCAAACAACCCAGGCTAACGCAGTGTATGTTAGCCAGCATTAGCTGCTGTGCTTCAGTGGTTTGCAGGTTAGCGTTAGCTAGCTACTTAACATTGATGGGACGTGTGTGAAGCTAACGATCGGCTAATGTGGACCAATATTTGAGGCATATTTATGTCGACAATTCAATATTGTCAGTGGGAGAAACAATAACGGCATTGTGTTTATGTGGACTCCTCTGCTCTGTTGACTATGCTAGCTGACGGTGAACGAATCCAAGTTGAAGTTAAGTTTGATGCTAGCTAGCATAGCGTACACAAACCAAGAAATAACATTACGATAATGTTAATGTTGTATTCTTGATTTCAGGGGACAAATGTTAAATGTCAATCGTTCGGGTTTTGTTAACTGTTAGCGGCTTGCATGTATAATGGGACACTTCAGAGCCGCATGAGATTAATGTTGTGGTGTGATACCATCTCTAAATATCACCATTACCGTGTGTCACCTTCCTTGTAAATTTATTTTCCGGTATTTGTGTGGAATTGCGGGTTAAGTGCTAATGTTTCGCTGTTCGTGAGTGGCAACCGGTCGGTTATTGGACGGTGCCGTGGCATACTGCCGGCGTTTGCTGCAAGCTAACGCTTCCCACTACGGCCGAGCAACTCCCTGGCGTCGCCTCTGGTGGGTTAGCTTCATGCTAACTAGGTGTAAGGGTGGAGAGACAGTTAGCAAACAATGCAAGCTATATTGACAACTCTGATACAATCTCGGCCTCAGCTGTCGGTTGGCCTTCCGGGTTTCCACAGTCGCTCCTGGTCCCTGTGGTGTCTGGTGTTTGACTGTGGCTGCCGATAGCCTCCAAGCCAGAGAGGCATTTTATGCATCGATTACAAATGAGATGATGCTCTTAGCGATGCATTTTCTCTCTGGAAACTGCATTACTTGCATAGGTTAAAGTATCAACATTGTATGATAAGTTGATTCCAATCGTTAACGTGATTTGGGATGCTTATGTGATTATATCATCCCTAAATCAATCAAGTAATACTTTATTCATAACGTAATGTGGGATAGCACCGAAGACGTTTGTGTTGCACTTGACTGTCAGCCAGTGCATTATTTGGGGTTACCGCTAAGAGGCGCTGCAGGACCATTTTACACTTGATTGATCAACAGTGCTTTCCTATTAGCTTATGGCAGTATATACAAAGCCAGCCATTACTGGCTGAATTTTGTGAGGTGGTTTATTTTTTCCATTAAGCAGCTAACAGGAGTCGTGTTTAATGGTCTTAGAAAAATTCCCGAGTCGTCTCTGAGATTGACTGGTACCTCACTACAGGTAGTTCCCTCAAAAGTTTTTCCAAGTTGTAAGGAAGAGTTGAACAAAGTTTATCCTTAAGTTGCTCTGACAGACCTGCAGACTGATCAGAGACGTGTTTGCTGTCCTCACTATGTGTAAACATGTAAATATTCCTTGGCTGTGGCATTCAGTAATGTTTGTTGTGTTTGCTGTTCCTTTAGGTTTCAAACTCTAGACCCCAGTCTTCCCCACTCAATAGTGTTTCTTCATCTCGGAGACTAAATGCAACTGGACCAGGGGGCTTGTGGGCATGAAGTGGCTGGGCGAATCCAAGAACATGGTATTAAATGGCAGACGACACGGAAACAAGTTGACCAGCGAACAACCTGTGAGCCAGAGCCAGACTCGCTCTCAGCATTCACAGCGGGCATCCTTGCGACACAACAAAAACAGAAACCGAAGATGTAGCCGCAGTAAGTCAAATATGTGATTTTTATCATATGGGTTTTATTCATCAATCACGTTCTCTAACGTCAGTCCATGTTTGGTGTTTACAGGGTTTAATGCAGCCAATCTGGAGGCAGAGAGGCGCTATGTGCCCTCCTCGGGAATGACTGCTAAGGAGTTGTGTGAGAATGACGATCTGACCACGAGCCTCATCCTGGATCCATACCTGGGCTTTCAAACTCACAAAATGAACACTAGGTCTGCAGAATTCTCTCAGGGGAATTTAAGACTTTAAGTTTTTCAGCCTTTAGCTTTAGTATTAGCGTGCACAGATCTTCTCTTCTTTACTTAGGTTGTATTTTATTTCTGATTTGTGTTTGTTGTGTGTTTTGCCATCAATGTGTCCTTGCAGATTTCGACCAATTAAGGGACGACAAGAGGAGCTGAAGGAGCTCATTGAGCGCTTCAAGAAACATGACAACTTGGAGAAAGCTTTCAGAGCTCTGACATCTGGAGACTGGGCCCGAAATCTTTTTCTCCACAAGACGAAAGCCCAAGAAAAGCTTTTCAAGCAGCATGTACGGCTATTAGCTAAGAATTTAAAGCATTTTTTTTTTTTCCTCCAGCATCACAGGTGGCTAAAAAAATGGGATGACTAACTTTATGTTTGCACAGGTATTTGTGTATCTGCGGATGTTTGCCACGGACAGCGGGTTTGAGATTCTCCCTTGTAATCGCTACTCGTCTGAGCAAAACGGAGCTAAAATTGTGGCAACAAAGGAATGGTGAGGACTGATTGTTACTGCACCACCAGTCAGCTCATTGCTGTCATCAGCCACGAAGCACGAAATGTTTTTTACTGTTCTGTCTTGTTGATGGGTTTGATCATCATATATTTACTCCATTACCCTGCACATACAGCATATAGGTGGTTCTGGACATGCTAATAAATCTCCCCCCATGTTTTGTTCTACAGGAAAAGAAATGACAAGATCGAGTACCTGGTGGGATGCATTGCTGAGCTGTCAGAGAGTGAGGAGAACATGCTGCTCCGACACGGGGAGAACGACTTCAGTGTCATGTACTCAACCCGCAAGAACTGTGCTCAGCTCTGGCTGGGCCCGGCTGCCTTCATCAATCACGGTAATTATCTTTATGTCTGTAGTGATTGTTATATTATAATGTCTGTAATAAGAAAATGAGATGCCTGAAGTTATTTTATGTGAAAAATATTGTTAATTTATTCTTTAAAAGTTTGTTGATTTCATTGTCTTTCTTTGTTTCTTCTCTTTTCAGATTGTCGGCCAAACTGCAAGGTTTGTTCTGTAAAAGGTCTCTTAAAAAAAAAAACATCATTGGCTCAGTTGTTGTTTAATGTGGAACCTCAGTGAGGAAACATATTTTTATTATTACGTTTTGTTCAGTTTGTATCGACAGGACGGGACACAGCCTGTGTGAAGGTTTTAAGGGACATCGAACCAGGAGAGGAAATCTCATGTTACTACGGAGACGGTTTTTTTGGGGAAAACAATGAATTTTGTGAATGCTACACATGTGAACGGTAGGTGCAACATCTGATGTGCATACAGAAGGTGCACTGCACGTACAGTATGAGTTCATATAAATATGAAGCAGTGTGAGTTTAGTCAAAATTAGATGTGCTGAACCAAAGCAGCACTTGAAAATACAAACTTTATTCTCTGTTAATGAATCACAAGTTAGCTGACAGAAATCCCTTCACTCAACTTTTCAGTGATGCCGTGTATTTATTTGTGCTGTTGTGGGTTGCTGGTGTTGCAGACGGGGCACTGGTGCTTTCAAATCCAAAGCTGGACTGCCAGTGGAAGTGCCGGTGATCAACAGCAAGTACGGGTTGCGTGAGACGGACAAGCGCCTGAACAGACTGAAGAAGATGGGGGAAGGAAACAGGAGCTCAGATAGTCACTCAGTAGGCTCCCACACCGACGTAGACTCTCAGGAAATGCCAAAACCACATCACTGTAAGGGTCCCCGAAAAATTTAATCTGTGTGTTCATGCTGTTGCCATAGTTACTGTGTGGGGTTTAGATCCCAATCTCGAACGCGTGAGCTGAGATAAAATCCCATCTGCCCCTGCAGTGTGATAAAGGCGGCATTCCACAAGTGCATTCGTTTTAAGTGCAACGTAGCCGAGCAGAACATAGATGTTATGCTGTGAAGTGACAAACAGTCGTCCGCTTCATTCTTGCAGTCGCATGTAAAGATATTGTTTGTAAGCGTCCAAATCATTATGTCACATAGCCCCAAACGTGTGCGTATGTTTGTTTCTGCAGGTGTTATAAATATATAATGTGTACCATTCTTTCTTTTCAACTCAGCTGCCAGAAAAAGAACATCATCATCATCGTCATCTGGCCTGAAGTATAAAAACAGGACTCAATCCAGACAGACTTTGTCAAGAGCCCTTACTACCTCATGTTCAAAACAAGGTCGTGTAAACAATAACAGGGTACCAAAGAGACTAAAATCCCAATCCAAGCCTTCACTAAGTAAAGTCCAGTTGCGGAGTCGCAGGAGGGGTGCAGAGCCTAAGGTGTTGGCCAAAGGAGAGACTTGCCAGCTGGGTCTCAGGGACTCAAAGGTGTCGCTGTGTAAAAGTGTCACCATCAAGAAGGAGAAGGATGGACAGGAGCTGGTGCAGCACACGCTAGGCCAGCGAGGCTGCCTCACCCGTCATGCTGCCAAGGAAAATGGCAACCTACAGCATGTACAAAGCAGCGACGGCAGCCAGTGTTCGACATACAGAACTCGCAGGTCCACAAGGACCCTTGTAAAAGCCCAGGAAACGGCAGCTGGCATTAAGCTGGAGCCCAGTGCTATGGACGGCTTGAGCCCAGTCCCTGGTGGAGTGGTCATTAAAACAGAGCCAGCTGACATGGAGGAGTACCTCCATCACGGCGTAGGACTGGAGCAGCCTTCATTGGACACTGGCTATGCCAGAAGAGGCTCGTGCACCCGGCGGAAGCGGCTGACACGGCTCAGAACCGAGCGGACGATTAAATGTGAGGACTCGTACGGTGAGCAGTTCATGCCGATGGCTGCTGGACACACTGCAAACTTCTCAGACTGTGGTAACGTGCTGTTGAGCTTTGCCGACAGACACAGGGACTACAACGGACTCGCCAATGGCAGCAAATCCCTCCGCAGAGACAAGGGGAAGAGCAGCTGTCGGTCACAGGACAAGGGGAAGAAGAAGCGGCGTATCACACGATACGATGCTCAGCTGATCCTGGAGAACAACACGGGCATTCCCAAACTGACACTCCGCCGGCGGAGGGACAGCAGCAGTAGCAAGACCAATGATGCCAATGATCCCATTGGCTCCTCCAGCCTTTCTGCCTCCACGGTCAACTCAGCCTCTTCTAGCAAAATCAGCATCAAGTTCAGCAAGGACCACGACAAGGACAAAGGCAGCTCATACATAGCCAAACTGAACAATGGCTTTGCCCCGGTGGTCCACAGTAACTCCACTAAGCTGAAGATCCAGCTGAAGAGAGAGGACGATGCACGGAGAATATCCCAGACAAAAACAGACCAGATGTCATATAACGGTGACATGGGTCATGGTCTGGAGGCCAGAAATGGGGGACATCGCACCCAGAAGGTCCTGGCAGACCCTTCATCTGAAGAGGACGATGACGAGGAAGGGGAGGATGACGAGGATGATGACTACTTCGACAATGAGTTCGAAGATGATTTCATTCCACTTCCTCCAGCAAAACGCCTCCGACTCATTGTGGGTAAAGACTCCATAGACATCGATATCTCCTCCAGGAGGAGAGAGGATCAGTCTCTGAGGCTCAATGCATAAGCTGTGGAGCTCATCACTCCCACCTCCCCCTGTAAATACAGATGACTCGCTAATCAACTGTTGTGTTGATGTAAAAGAAGTACAGTAATTTAAAAACAAACAAAAAAAATTGCTGAAAAATTAAGAAATCTGAATGAAAGTTGCTAGGGTGCTGTTGACTTAAAACAAATCTCTATTTTTCACTTGCGTTGCGTTCATCAGTCTCGTTTAAAGTTTCAATTTAAGTTCTTTACAAACACAAATAAGCAGAAGTTTACTCACACAGCCCCTTCAGTCTGCACACAGCAGGAACGTGCACAGCTTGTCCTCCTGTTGTTTTTGTAAAATCTGGCTGGATCATAAGTGAAAAACACGAGTTTGTTTTAAGTTCAACTATTTCTTTAAGTGAATGCACTTGTTATATTCATAATGGACATGGATATTGTAGAAAGTGTACAGTATGGTGACTATCCCCTCTGTCTCATAGGCAGGTTTTTATTGAACTTTTGATTTATCGTTTCATACTTTGTAGTTTTCGTGTGGCAAACCAAGCTGAGCGTCCAGCATGGTGTGGTTGGTCCAGAGGCATTATAAGATCAGTCTGTCAGTTCATTTGGATTCAGGTGCCATGTTCTCATTATCTTAGTAGTTCCCCTGGTAAAGAACCACTTGATATTCAGCAGTTAAATATGAGGAGCGATTGATGCGTTTTTGGCCCGAGGTAGAAGAAGAAGCGTCACACAGCTCTCGTTACATTCAGGTGCAGTTCAGCTCTTTTAGTGATGATGCAGAAAGTTCAAAGTTAATAACTTTTCTGGTATTTCTGTTGTAAATATTAACTGTAAACTTTCTGCATCGTCGCTGAAAGAGCTGATCTGCATGTACATGTACGGAGAGCTGTGACGCTCATCTCCCGCCTCAGGCCTCAAACTTCTCCATCACTCCTCATTGTCAGCTTTATTTACTGTGTAAGTTGATCGCATGTTTCTCTGTAAAGTTCAGTCATGCAATGTTAGACCTTTAAGCAAGTCTGTGTCATCATGTTATTCACTTGAGCATCATGAGAAGAGTTTTTGAGGCAGAATTTACAGTTTTATGTATATTGTGGATTTATCATGCACCAAAACCAAGTTACCGTGTTGCACACTGACACCAAAAACTGTCATGTGAAAGAAAAAGAAAATCATACTGAGATGTTCCCAGTAACAATATGCATGTGGAACGACAGTGTGTGTTTAGTTTGCCTGCAGTTGTCACACGTTCATGACATGAACGATATAATAGAGTTGCACAAAATTTTTTTTCCCAGTGAATAAACTTCATGCAGTGTATTCAGAGCTCTGTAAATAAATCGAGTTAGTTAAGCTGCAGAATTTCAAGAAATAAAAGCACACAAGGTTTTATAATAATCAGGTCGAATATGTCAGAGAGTAAATGGACCAGTGTTTTTCTTTGTTTTTGGAGCTGCTGCATAATGGCAACATGGCACACAGGGTGGTTCGAACCTGAACAACTGAGAAGGCAAATCAAACCAAATCCATAAATAAAGGCTACCTATGTGGTTTTAAATCTGCAATTCTAAAAGTAATGTACAGAAAGACTGCCTGATGTCCCTCCGCTCAATTATGACTTTTATTATTTAAGTCCATTCTCACTTTTTATTTAATCTGAATTTTGAAAAGCAAGTTGTCAAATGTCCCTCCACACTAGAGTTTGGTGTGGAACATCACATCGTCTGAAATGTTCTCATGAGCTTAGGATCATGTTCTTTTCTCTATGGTGCTACTTTTATTTCACTTACATCTGTTTAAACTTCTGTTCTTTGTAACCCTATCGGTGCACGGTGGCAGCATTAACTTTAACAGGCCCAAATTCTGTAGAAATACACGTTTTTTTAGTTAGTCAAAGACTCGTTTTGAATCTGTGTTCCTCTTTTCTTTACAGGAGCTCAAACATGTTAGGTTTTTAGTTTGCAAAAAAAAAAAACAACAAAAAAAAAACTGTCTATCCAACAGCATTAGGTGCCTTAACAAAGAGCTCTTTGACACATTTATACCAAATTTGTTATGCGACTAATCAGTGAAGACTTTAAATGCTAAGCCATCTGCTCGCCTCCCTTGTTACATGAAAACACTTCAACACAAGTCCACCGTCAGTCCTTCTGTATATTATTTGGTTTTTTTTGTTCGTGTGGAAGTAGATGAACTATCCAACAGATCAAGGGATCAACTGAGATTGAATGTTAACCCACTTTTCCTGTGTTAATAAGTACTGTTCATATCACCAGCAGCTAATCGCCTGATCGTTCTGAACCTGGCTCAGTCTGTCCTTCCCCTTGTCGGACGTCTCCATCCTACACTGTAAACTGATCCAGGTGTACCGTCTGTGTGGTCTTTGTCCAATAGACAGCTGTCAAGATTTCCAATTGATTCAAAAACGTAAAAGGAAAAAAAAAAAAAAAAAAAAAAAGCAAAACAAATGTGAATAGTTTGCGGACATTTTAGCGTGTTGCGTGGGTAGTGGGAATCATGTAAAGAGAATTAAAAATTGGCAGTGTGTATATTGTCCGATATGTAAATCATGTGAACACATCTTGTACTTATTTAACAGTTTTGAATACTTGAAAACTATATAAAGTTTCTTTGTGACTCTTGTTTCTGAGCCTGTTTCGACGTCGGCTGGATGTTGTAGTCAGAGTTTGTCTTTCCTTCTGTTTCTGTCGTCATCACAGTGAGAATATTTACTGTTCGTTAGTGTCTGACGTTCAAGAGGTGACAGATGTGACTGATGTTGTTATTGTCGACAAATCCAACAGTGTTTTATTCCGTCTGTCAGTACTTTGTTGCTTCCTCTCTCAGTCTGTGGCACTCAGTTTAAAGCTCTTTGGTTTCTATTGATGACAGAAATCTTTAAAATTGGCTCACAAATATATATATAGTTTAATTTTTACAAATATTCAGTAATTTGTTCAGAGCAGCTGATCTCAGTGAAGCTTTATGACTCAGAGGAAAAACATACAGTCTATCTGACTTTGATGCACACGGGCGTAAATAGTGAAATACATTAATCGTTGATCATTTTGTAGGACTTGTTTACGAAAACTGAAGTTCAAAATACCAGCAGCTGTTTGCTTTAAATCCAGTTTGTCACAGGCAGAGAGCTAAATTTAAAATGCAACCAAGTAGTTTCAGTTTTGAGAAATTGGATCCTTCTCTTTACTTTCACTCTGACCAAAATCGAGACCGTGTCTCCTGTTTACAAGGAGTTTAATCAGACATTTCTGCTTATTTTGAAGATAATAACAGTTGTAAATTGTGCTCAACGTTAGCTTTTGTTAAAAAAATTCTTCTGGCAACATCTTTAACAAAAACAGTTCAAATAAGTTGTGACATCATCATCATCATCTTTATCTAAAATAGCGTCACTAATCAGTTTTTTTAAATATTGGTAATTTTTCAAATCACTGTAATGTGAACACTTCACAGGTAACTGTTACACATTGTGGTGTCTTTCAGCTTGTTGGTTTGGTTTTAATGAAGCTTCGATGGTCGGATCAATCTGCTCTCAGTAGTTATAAACCAACTTTGGGCATCAAACTGCAGATTTTTACAAAAATAATGACTTTCCTCGTGAACACATCTGAGCATGTAGAAGCTAAAGAGCTAGCCTGCTTTTTAGCATGTGTCAGCCACAGACTTCTCAAACCTGAGGAGGAAAATAATGCAAAAGTTATCTGTAAGTGTTCGTGATGTCACAGGTGTTGACTGTTTTTCACAGCATCAGCAACATCTCAGCCTGAATATTCGCTCATTTTACAGTCAGATTATTTGAACACAGTCTGTTGAAGTTCTGAGTTTGGCCACTGCAAGAGATTTCCAAATCCATTTACTCATAAACTGTCCAACTGTCACTTAATAGACCACATATATAGATACAAGAACAATTATCTTACATTGTGTAGCTTAGCATGACTGCACATGGCCTAGCTAGCAGGCTTTGTTATGCTAGCTAAGGCCTCAGATCTGCGGTTCAGTTTATCTGGTTAAGCCTGAAGAATCATGGGATGTAGTGATAACAGTGCTGTCATGAAAAGTGACATTATAAAATAAAAAAATGACCTTTGATTAGGGATATTTATTGATCCAATAAAACTTATCACAACCGGAATGATAAAATAATAATGATCCTGAGTTCAATTAATGATTAAATCGAGTTAACTTTTTAAACTATATATTTGCATGTATGTTTTCGTATGATTCTATATCGTTTTTTACAAATAACGACATCTCCAGAGCTATTGTCATTCATTTAAAATCAAAAACATATAGTTTAAAATATGTTTTTAATTTAAATAGCACTAGACCTGTACCTTTGACCCCATTGGTTGTCAGCCAATCAGGAGCGTCCTCCCCTCTGCTGTATCCAATCAGATTTGACGGAGCGCTATTTGAAAGCTACTCATCTCCGTGTTGTTGGACTGCAGAACTCGCTGTTCGCGGATCTTGTCGGTAAATTGTGCTGGTCGGTAAAATAAATCTCCGTGTCTTTAAGTCACAGTTTGACCTCTTTGCTGCCGACATTCAACATGTCGTCAGTGGAAGTTCGTGCTGCGGTGAGTAAACTGAAGTTATAA